>CAUYLG010041146.1:0-60997 GCA_963573385.1 Cacajao melanocephalus | reverse complement strand
TTGTTAAGCACAATTATTGGCATAAAAGAGGTTTTTAATACCCATTTTTAGACTGCATTCTAGCCTGGGCAATAGAACAAGAATCCCATTTTCTCTCCCTCTTTCTCTTCCTCTTTCTTTCTCTCTTACATTCTTTTTTTTCTTTCCTTCACTCTCACTTTCTTTCCTCTCTTTTTCTTTCAAAAAAAATGTTCTTATATATGAGAGTCAATGATAAGAAGATGAATATGTAGACACAACGTTCCTATTCTTGGTGACTTCACTAATAGCACTATGTAGTCTATGCAAAGACTAACGCAAACAAATAAAAATGGTGTTGATTTCTGTAATAACAAAAACAAATAATTTTAATGTATTATACTGCAGAAAGAAAAGCCTTTAAAAGTAGAATTATAAAGAAAGCAAAACCTGACTGTTTTTAAAGTATACTTTTAACATTAAAAGAAATTACTAAATTGTTAAAATCAGTCAATAGTATCTGTAGATCTAAATTTTTCTTGACCTTAACTGTTTTCTTTTTTTGTATCAAACACCCTAGTATTGTCTTTTTCCCCATATTTATTATGTATAAATGATGAGAAAGCAAGTAGTTTGTTTCTATTTCTAGCACTATTTATGATCAGAGAACATGAAGTTATGCATGGTATTTCACTGATAATAAAGGTGGTTCTCAGTCAGGCCTGGTGGCTCCTGCCTGTAATCCCAGCACTTTGGGAGGCAGAGGCGGATTGATCACCTGAGGTCGGGGGTTCAAGACCAGCCTGACCAACATGGAGAAACCCTGTCTCTACTAAAAATGCATGCCTGTAATCCCAGCTACTTAGGAGGCTGAGGCAGGAGAATCACTTGAACCCGAAGGCGGAGGTTGTGGTGAGCCAAGATCATGCCATTCCAGCCTAGGCAACAAGAGTGACACTCCGTCTCAAAAAAAATAAAAAAAATAAAGGTGGTTCTCATGTTTATCAGAGGCTTCTTAACGGGTACCAAGGACATACTAGGTCTAAGATCACTCTGGATCCTAGAGTCATTCATTAGCCCATCTCTTTGCTTCACCTTCAGACCTTTCTTCTCTTTTGGTTCCTTTGTTACCGCTTAAATACATATTCAAGTAATTCCTGTCCATTAAAAAACAAAAGCAAAACCACCACTTTCTTGCCAGTTCACCTCCCTCCTTACACTTTCCTATTTTGGTCTTTCTCAGTCAAAGTTTTTTAAAGAAGAATCTATACTGATCAATGAAGCTTCCTTTCCTATCATTTGCTCCAGAGCCCTCCTCAATCTAGCTTTTATCCCTAGCACATTTCTGAAGCTCAGGTGCAAAAGGATACCAATGACCTACTTAGAAAACACTTTATTCTCAAAAACATCAACCCTAAATCTACTTTTTTTCTAGCTGGAGAAAATCATTTAACTATGAAGAACAGTATCACTGTAAATTCATGGTTTCAATTCATCTGGATAATCAATGCTGTTGTATAACCTTTAAATAATTACTCAGCTCTACCTCTAATGCCATTGAAAACTCTATCAAGCCCTTCATTATTTGCTTCAAGCTTCCAACCAACTTCCTCAACCACTATTCTTAGGAAATCGCCTTTCTTTCCAACTATTCAGGGATCTTTTGGCATATTATCAGCTCCCTTTCTAGAAAATCTCTTCTCAGCATACATGTTTAAAGGTTCAAGTACTCCATGTTGATAGGTCCCAAATTTTAACACCTAATCTGAACTTTCTCCTAAGCTGCAACTTTTGACTCCCAGTAGTCACTGGGCACTTACATTGTGCCAGTCACTGCAGTCAGTACTTTTCATACATCATTGCTAATTCTTACAGCACCCCTCTGAAACAGATATGATTATTCTAGTTTTACATGCAGAAAAACAGACTCAAAAGAAGCTAAGAGACTTGTTCAAGGTCACACAACTGGAAAGTGATGCTGCCACTATTTAGGCAGATTTGTCTAGCTCAAAGCCCACAATCTTGAAATAACAATAATAGCAGCTAACCTAAGTATGTACTGTGTACCAAATGATGGTCTAAGGAATTCCCATGTTTCTGTACCTTTGATGTTCACAATCACCTTATGAAGGAGCTGTTAGTTCAATTCCTACATTAAATATTGTCTTTTAACTTTCTATTGTACAGTTTAGCCTTAATATCCTAGGTATCTCAAACTCAGTTAAGTGCAAACTCAGTTAAGTGTGAGACTGAACTTTTATCTACCCTTAGTGTCCTCTTCCTCTTATATTCCTTACCTTGGTGAAGGACACCAACATTTCCCAGTTGTCCAAGTAGAAACCTAGAATTCATTTCAGTCTCTTCCTTATCGTTCCTTCCTTTCCTTCATGCACTATATATTAAGTTCTCAGTTCTTTCCAACTCTCCTGGTATTTCCTTATTCTATGTCTTTGATATTTCCTTCCTGTCTTACTGCATTAACTATAAGCTTCAAAAGGACAGAGAACAGAGTAGTGCCTGGTTCATATTAGATAGTCAATGAATATTTGCTGAACGTATATATAAATGAATTCACTTGCAAACTGGTTTTCCTACTTTTGCTCTCACAACTCTTTGATCCTTTTTGGACTGCTCTCTCATGAATCCTCTATCATTTTTTGCAATGCTCCAGAGATCTTTTTTAAAGGCACATCTGACATTAATCTTCAGCTTATAAAACTATAACTAGTTCAATTCCTTCTATGAGTCTCTAAGGCTCACCATAATAAGGCTCTTCTATCTCTCCATCCTTTCAATTTTGCTATTCCTTTCCTGCCTTTACCTTGTACTTATATATTCTGGATTCAGCATTACTAAAATATATATAGTTTCTAAAATTTTGCCATTGTTAAACATGATAATCCCCTTTGCATGGAAAAGTCTAGTGCATTGCCACTGGTTACTCCCTAATTCCTTCAACCCAGTTCAGGAAATACATTTCTGTCTACATCAGGATAAGTTAGGGGTCCTCCTTGATGCTCCCATTAGTACATATTGCATTACAAGCATATTACTACCACAATCCTTATCATATTTTGGGGTTAATTTTTAAAAATAATTTCAACTTTTATTTTAGATACTTGGGGGCGTATGTGCAGGTTTATTACATGTGTAGTTTGTGTGATGCTGAGGTTTGGGGTATGAATCCTATCACCCAGATAGTGAGCATAGTACCCAATAGCTAGTTTTTAAACCTATATCCCTCTCCCTCCTACCTCTAATAGTCCCCAGTGTCTACTGTTCCCATCTTTATGTCCATGAGTACCAATGTTTAGCTACCACTTGGATGTGAGAATATGTGGTATTTGGTTTTCTGTTCCTGTGCTAATTCACTTAGGATTATGGCCTCCAGATGCACTCTCGTTGCTGCAAAAGACATGATTTTGTTCTTTTTTATGGCTGTGTAGTATTCCATATACATATGTAGTACATTGTAACTGCTAGTCTTCCACACCAAATGTTGAGTACCTCAGGGCAAAGAAAGTCCTTCCCCCCTTCTTTCTTCTCTCCTTCCTTTTCTTTCTCGCTCTTTCTCCCTGCCTTGCTATTCCCCAGCAACCATCTCCCACCCAGTTTACAACACAGAGTGAGATCTCAGTAAATGTTTGTTGATTTAATGAATAAAAATTATCAGATTTTGAAATTAGGCATTAAACACCCTCTGCATAATTAACAATTTGGTTTCATATGTTACTGTTTGTTAGGAGGGTAAGGGGAGAAGGAAAAGGATAAATAATGTATAAAGAGAAAGCTAGGCATTCTTTTATGAGTAAACAAAGTCAGAAAGCTACAAGTGAAAGATTTTAAACTCAACTGTTCCCTTGAATTACAGACTTTAGAGAGAAATTTATTAACACTATTTCAAAATGTTTGGTAAATGACTACCAAATATTTTACATTTTGAGAAGCTTCAGTCTTTAGAGTGAAAGGGACTTTACTCTGCATTAGCTTTAGAACTTGTTGAGGGGGAAGATACCAAGAAAACTGCATGATTTTTTTATTTACCATTTTTGATCTTCAGTGACTCCTGGGTTCTTAACAGCTTACAGCCCATCAATATAATAAATGTATAAATACTTATTTTCTTTCTTTCAGCAGATACCTAGCTTTTCACTTACTTCTACTGAAGTCATCTCATAGCTTACCTAATCTTTCATGGAACCTTATAGTACTATCTTCCAGTTAACCTGTCAGCTTGGCATTTTCCTATAGAAGCATCAAATGTGAAGTTGAGGATTATCCTTTCACACATAATTAAGGTAAGTTGTCCAATGTAAGAAAAAAAATGGCACACAGGAGGTAGGACTACCTTGCAGCTTCCACTCGGACAGACAGAGCAGTGTGTGGAGACCCCCAGCATAAACTTTTTTTTTGCTCCAAAAACTACCACAGAAACATACCAGGAAAGCCTAGAGAATCCACAGATCCTTTGAATGAAGTTGCTTGCTGCGGCAGGCTCTGTGAGATAGCCAAAAAACTGTGAGTGTCCAAAGTGCGAAAAGGGGAACGTTCGTCCCTGAATACACATCTTCACTGGGGAACCTGAATGTTCAGATCATGGGAAAAGAACTTGACCTTACCTGGAGTTGAGATGAATTTAGAGAGCTGAATGAAATATAGGGGTATAGGAAGCAGCAGGAAGAGCCCTGTGGGCACTCTAGGTCCACAGGGAAGCCACTTCTGACTTTGTCTCGGAGTCCTTGGGGAGGGCTGCTAGTGGAACTGGTGAAAAACCACAGGGAGAAGGAAACTTCCAATTGAACTTTACAACAATTTTGACTGAATGCGAAGTTTACTGGACAGAAACCGGGGGAGGGGGTGAATGGGGAGTGCAGATACGAGCACAGAAGTCTTGGCAGGCGGGGAGGCATGAAACCTGAAAGCCCTGCTTGCTTTCTCAGTGGGGAGATTTGTAGACTGGGGCAAATTGTCAGCCTTGCTCACTGGCTGCCTGGAAATAAACTTGGTGCTGTTGGAGAAGCACAGTGGGAGTGGAACCAGCCTTTCAGGCTGCATGGGAGCTGGGTAAGGCCTGCCACTGCTGGCTTTCCCCTACTTCCCTGGTGACCTGTATGATACAGGAGAGGCAGCCATAATCTTCCTGAGAATGTAACTCCATTGGCCTGAGAACTACACCCCCCATTCCCCACAGCAGCAAGCCTTGCCCAAGGAGAGTTTGAGCTTGGCCACACCTAACCCTGCCCCCACCTGATGATCTTTCTCTACCTGCCCTTGTAGCCAAAAACAAAGGACATAATCTTTTGGGAGCTCTATGGTCCCACCCACTGCCTGAGAAACCTCATCTAGGTAACCCTAGGGCAAGCTTGTATTCTCCCTACACTACCACACCTGATGCTCTCTTGAAAGTGCCACTTCCCGGCTGGAGGTCAGCCAACACAAAATCAGTGCAGTAAACAAAAATACAACCAAAGACTCTCACAGAGTCCACTTCACTCCCCTGCTGCCCCCGCGGGAAAGATGCTGGTATCCATGGTTGAGAGCCCTGAAGATGGATCACATCTCAGGACTTTTTACTTACACATAAGCACTCCTCGCCTGGTAGTTCTGCTGGGTGGCAAGACCCTCAAAAGAAACAACAATCACTGCAGTTCAGCTCTCAGGAATCTCTACAGTAAGGGGGAAAACACCACATCAAGGGAGCACCCCATGGAGCACCAGGTAGCCTATAAAGTAAAACCTATCAGATTAAAAGATTTCTCAGCAGAAACCTTATAAGCTAGAAGGGAATGGAGTCTTATCTTTACCTTCCTTAAACAAAATAACTATCAGCCAAGAATTTTGTATCCAGTGAAGCTAAGCTTTATAAATGAAAGGTACAGTCTTTTTTAGATAAACAAATGCTAAGATTTCGCCACTACCAAGTCAGCACTGTAAGAACTGCTAAAAGGAACTCTAAATCTTGAAACAAATACTTGAAATATACCAAAATAGAACCTCCTTAAAACAATCTCAAAGGACCTATAAAACAATAACACAATGAAAAAAACAAGGTATTCAGGCAACAAAAAACATGATGAAAAGAAAAGTACCTCACATTTCAATACTAACATTGAATGTAAATGGTCTAAATGCTCCACTTAAAATACATAAAATGGCAAAACAGAATTCACCAACCAAGTATCTGCTGTCTGCAAGAGACTCATCTGACACATAAGCACTCACATAAACTTAATGTAAAGGAGTGGGAAAAGGTATTCCATACAAGTAGATACCAAAAGTGAGCAGAAGTAGCTATTTTTGTATCAGACAAAACAAACTTGAAAGCAACAACAGTTATTAAAAAAAAAAAGACAAAGAGGGATATTATATAATGATAAAAGGACTAGTGCAAAGGAAAATACCACAATCCTTAATATATATGCACCTAACACTGGAGT
Source organism: Cacajao melanocephalus (assembly GCA_963573385.1). NCBI lineage: Eukaryota > Metazoa > Chordata > Mammalia > Primates > Pitheciidae > Cacajao > Cacajao melanocephalus. The sequence goes on along the minus strand of CAUYLG010041146.1, from coordinate 54,602 downwards.
TCTCAAATTTATAAAACAATTACTACTAGACCTAAGAAATGAGATAGACAGCAATGCAATATTGCTGGGGGACTTCAACACTCTACTGACAGCACCAGATAGGGTCATCAGGACAGAAAGTCAACAAAGAAACAATGGACTTCAACTGTACCTAAAACAAATGGACTTAATAGATATTTACAGAACATTCCACCCAACAACTGTAGAATATACATTCTATTCATCAGCACATAAAGCATTCTCCAAGACAGACCAAATGACAAGCCACAAAACAAGTCTCAATAAATTTAAGAAAACAGAAACTATATCAGGTACTCCTTCAGACCACAGTGGAATAAAATTGGAAATCAACTCTAAAAGGAACCCTCAAAACCATGCAAATAGGTGGAAATTAAATAACCTGCTCCTGAATGATTGAGTCAACAATGAAATCAAGATGGAAATTAAAAAACTATTTGAACTGAACAATAATAGTGACACAATCTATCAAAATCTCTGGGATATAGCAAACACACTGCTAAGAGGAAAATTCAAGGCATTAAATGAAATCAAAAAGTCTGAAAGAGCACAAGTAGACAATGTCACACCTCGAGAAACAAGAACAAACCAAACCCAGCAGAAGAAATAACAAAGATCAGAGCAGGACTAAATGAATTTGAAACAAACAAAAACAATACAAAAGATAAATAAAACAAAAAGCTGGTTCTTTAAAAAGATAAATAAAATTGACAGACCAATAGCGAGATTAAGCAAGAAAAGAAGACAGAAGATCCAAATAAGCTTAATTAGAAACTAAATGGGAGACATTACAACTGATAGCACAGCGATACCAAATATCATTCAAGGCTATTACGAACACCTTTATGCACACAAACTAGAAAACCTACAGGAGATGAGTAAATTCCTGAAAAATAGGAGGAAACAGAAACTCTGAACAGACCAATAGCAGTGAGGCTGAAATAATTAAAAAATTGTCAAAAAAAAAAAGTCCAGTACCAGATGGATTCATGGCTGAATTCTACCACACATTCAAAGAAGAATTGGTACCAATCCTACTGACACTATTCCAATGATAGAGAAAAAAAGAATCCTCCCTACATCATTCTATGAAGGCAACAGTACCCTAATAACAAAACCAGGGAAGGATATAACAAAGAAAACTACAGACCAATATCCCTGGTGACCATAGCAAAAGTCCTCAACAAAATACTAGCTAACCAAATGCGATAGCATATCAAAAAGATAACCCACCATGATCAAGTGGGTTTCATATCAGTAATGCAGAAATGTTTTAACATACACAAGTCAATAAATGTGATACACCACATAAACAAAACTTAAAAACAAAAATCCCATAATCATCTCAATAGACACAGAAAAAAGCATTTGACAAAATCCAGCATCCCTTTATGATTAAAACCCTCAGTGAAATCAGCATAGAAGGTACATCCATTAAGGCAATAAAAACCATCTATGATAAACCCATAGCCAACATTACACTGAACGGGGAAAGTTGAAAGCATTCCCCCTGAGAACAGGAACAAGACTGCCCACTTTCACTACTTCTATTCAATAACGCCCATGTTCACCACTTCTATTCAACATAGAACTGGAAGTCCTAGCCAGAGCAATCAGACGAGAGAAATAACAGGCATCCAAGTCATAAAGAGGAAGTCAGACTGTCACTGTTTGCCAATGACATGATCCTAAACCCAGAAAACCCTAAAAATTCACCCCAAAAGTTCCTAGAACTGATAAATGAATTCAGGAATGTTTCAGGATATAAAATTAATCTACACAAATCAGCAGCAGTGCTATACATCAACAATAATCAAGCTGATCATTAAATCAATAACCCAATCCTTTTGCAAGAGCTGAAAAAAAAACAAAGAAACAACAAAAATAACTTAGGAATATACCTAACCAAGGAGGTGAAAGACCTCTACAAGGAAAACTACAAAACACTGCTGAAAGAAATCACAGACCACACAAACAAAAGGAAATACATCCCATGCTCATGGATAGGTAGAATCAACATTGTGATAATGACCATACTGCTAAAAGCAGTCTACAAATTCAATGCAATTCCCATCAAAATACCACCATCATTTTTCACAGAACTAGAAAAAAATAATACTAAAATTCATATGAAACCAAAAAACAGCCCACATAGCCAAAGCAAGACTAAAAAAAAAAAAATCACATGACCTGATTTCAAACTACAGTATAAGGCTACAGTCACCAAAACAGCATGGTAATGGTATAAAAATAGGCATGTAGGCCTAGCGCAATGGTTCACACCTGTAATCCCAGCACTTTGGGAGGCCAAGGCAGGTGAATTACTAGAGGTGAGGAGTTCGAGACAAGCCTGGATGACATGGTGAAACCCTGTCTCAACTAAATATACAAAAATTAGCCAGGCATGGTGGTGCACACCTGTAGTTCCAGCTACTCAGAAGGCTGAGGCAGGAAAATTGCTTGAACCCGGGAAGAAGTTGCAGGGAGTTGAGATGGTGCCACTGCACTCCAGCCTGTGTGACAGAGCAAGACTCCATCTCAAAAAAAAAAAAAAACAAAGGCACATTGACGAATTGAACACAATAGAGAACCCAGAAATAAAGCTCAATACTTAACAGTCAACTGATCTTTGACAAAGCAAACAAAAACGTAAAGTTGGGAAAGGACACCCTATTCAACAAATGGTGCTGGGATAATTGCCAGGACACATGTAGAAGAATGAGACTAGATCCTCGTCTTTTACTTTATGCAAAAATCAACTCAAGATGGATCAAAGACTTAAACCTGAAACCATAAAAATTCTAGAAGGTAACATTCGAAAAACTCTTCTAGACATTGGCTTAGGCAAAGACTTCATGGCAAAGAACCCAAAAGCAAATGCCACTAAAACAAAGATAAATAGATGAGACTTAATTAAACTAAAAAGCTTCTGCACAGCAAAATAAATAATCAGCAGAGTAAACAGACAACCCACAGAGTGGGACAAAATCTTCCCAAACTATGCATACAACAGAGGACCAATATCCAGAATCTACAAGGAACTCAAATCAGCAAGAAAAAAAAACCAATCCTATCAAAAAGTGTGCTAAGGACGTGAATAGACAATTCTCAAAAGATATACAAATGGCCAAAAAACATGAAAAAAATGTTCAACACTAATGATCAGGAAATGCAACTCAAAATCACAATGCTGTACCACCTTACTCCTGCCAAGAATGGCCATAATCAAGAAATAAAAAAAAAAAAAAACAGATATTGGCATGGAATATGTTTAAAAGGGAACACTTTTAACTGCTAGTGGGAATGTAAACTAATACAACCACTATGGAAAACAGTACTTTTAAAGAACTAAAAGTAGATCTATCATTTGATCCAGCAATCCCACTACTAGGTATCTACCCAGAGAAAAAGAAGTCATTATATGAAAAAGATACTTGCACATGCATATTTATAGCAGCACAATTCACAACTGCAAAAATAAGGAACCAGCCCAAAGGCCCATCAATCAACAAATGGATAAAGAAAATGCAGTATACACGTACCATGGAATACTACTCATCCATAAAAAAGAACAAAATAATGGCAATTGCAGCAATCTAGATGGAACTGGAGAACATTATTCTATGTGAGGCAACTCAGAATGGAAAATAAAATATTTTATGTTCTCATTCATACGTGGGAGCTAAACTATGAGGACTCCAAGGCATAATTACGATACAATAGACTTTGGGGACTCGTGGGAAAGGGTGAGGAGGGTGAGTGATAAAAGACTGCACATTGGGTAACTGGGTACAGCATATACTGCTCAGGATGGGTGTACCAAAATCCCAGAAATCACCACTAAATAACTTATTCATGTAACCAAACACCACCTGCTCCCCAAAAACCTATTGAAATAAAACTTAACTAAAAAAAAAAAAATAGAGAGAAAAGACCTCTTAACAATATTGTATGTGTCTATCTAAAAACAGAGGATATCTCTTCATTTAGTATCCTCTTTAAGTTAGAGGAATTTTCTTCACGTAAGTTCTGCATAATTCTTTTTTTTTTTTGAGACGGAGTCTTCCTCTGTTGCCAGGCTGGAGTGCAGTGGCGCAATCTCGGCTCACTGCAACCTCTGCCTCCTGGGTTCAAGCAATTCTCCTGCCTCAGCCTCTCAAGTAGCTGGGACTACAGAAGTGCACCACCATGCCCAGCTAATTTTTGTATTTTTAGTAGAGATGGGGTTTCACCATGTTGGCCAGGATGGTCTCGATCTCTTGACCTCGTGATCTGCCTGCCTTGGTCTAAAGTGCTGGGATTATAGGCATGAGCCACCGCACCCAACCAAGTTCTGCATAATTCTTATTAATCATACCACTCGATATTCAAAAAAAATTTTTCAAGTTATCCAATGTAACTATATCTACCTATACTATACAGGTATATTTCCCCAAATAAAAAAAGAAAAAATATTTAACATGTATCTGTTGCTATACTATGTACTTTGCCAAATTTAAATTTACTTAGCTATTAGAACAAATATTTGAGATAGATACTGTCTCCAGTTTACAAATGAAGAAACTAAACTTCAGAAATAGTAAGTAACTTGCTCAAGGACAGGACTAAGACATAGAACTAATATCCAAACTTAGGTCTGTCTCATTATAAAGATTATGCATCAATTCTTTCACTATACCTTCCAAAATATATATGGGTCTCATTTGGGTTAATAATTTCATTATTTATAGAACATATGTATCCTTTAATTTTGAAAGAATTCCAGAAGTAACTGATATTTCCCTTTTAAGGCACTGGAAGTTGAGATTCAACAATTAAACTTTCAGGACTAAATCTCACACTTACTGAAGAACAGAATTGAGTATCAAATACGAGGCTCTTCTACCACCAAGACCAGAAGATATAGACCCAGCTTTGATGGATGTCCCTCTGTCAATCATGCTTATATATAGTGGAAATAGCACACAAAGGTGTGCTTACATTGACAAAGAAACCAAGGAATTAGAGTATTTAAAAGAGAGGTTGGGAGCTGTTGTCTAAAGCAACCTAGGAGGCAGATTTTCCTGATTGTCTCCTGTTTTTTCAGTTTGCTTATTTGAAGCAGGATCCAAACGGTGTCTCAAGATTTCATCTGGTTAGTGTGCATAAGTGTCTCATAGCTCAAAGTGATAATACTCCCTCACTTTTCATACCACTGACTTGTTAAAGAAGCCAGATCAGCTGTCCTGTAAAAGGTCCATATTCTGTGGTGTTGCTTCTTTTTGGTGTAACTTAACTTGGCTCATCTAGCTCAAGGATCAACAAGCCTTTCTGTGAAAAGGTAAATATTTCAGGCTTTGTGGGCCATACAGTTTCTGCTGCAACTATCCAACTCTGTCACTGCGGCATAAAAGCAGCTACAGACAATATGCAAATGAATCAGAGTGGCTGTGGTTGAAAAACAAAACAGTGTTATTTAAAAACAGCCACTAGGTTGGATTTGACTGAAAGGACGTATTTTGCCAAACTCTGCTACAGAAGCTTGATCTTAATTTGACACAGGCTTTTTGGCTGGAAATTTTTGGCTGCAAAACTTCAGAGCTTATGCTGTATGTTTCATATGTATGACAGCTGAAGACATACACTATCTGCTTACCCTACTTTTCATAAGACTGAGATTAAGCAATAGGTCCAGGTAGGGCAGACTGATTGTTCCACTGAGAAGTTCTCACATGACCATATGTCTAATACTTTCATCCACTGACGATCATAGCCTGAATAAATTATTTCATTAGGATTGGCAAAATGATATTCCAATCCTGTCATTACTTCCACATTCATTAACTAAAATTCTGCAAAGAACTTTCCCTCAACAAATAATGTTACTTGCTTACCCTATAACAGCATTCATACAGAAAAAGGATAAATGTTTAATTCTTTCTTCATAATTGCTCGTTATCAGAGTATGGAGTTAGTGCCTATCTGTTTTTACTGTATCCAGTAATTCACTGTTGTTGTAGTGGGGGGTGTGTGTGTGTGTTCCTTATTACACATCCATTGTTATGAACCAAGGAGTTTTTATAAATTCTGTGCATTTCAACCAAGTGCTTTCATTATATTCTTCTATCATGCTCAAGTTTCTCATATTTGGTCACTGGGAGCCCCCTTTTTATTGGCCACTGTGTCCTTTTGGCTAGAAGTACTAGTCTTTGGTAGCTTCCTTGCTTTCTGATACAACAGAACATCCCTGGTTTCTCTTGTATCTTCTGCCCTAGAATGGAAATCAGCCAGTCATCTAATGACCCTTTGATCTTTTCAGTGAGGAATGGTATTTAGAGGTCATAATTTAGAGGTTCTAATTGTGTTCACTGCTGTTGCACTATTACCACAACATTTTACTGGGGAGGGCATAAGAGGGTATATAATCTCAAATTCTACAGGCAGAAGCTTAAAGTAGTATAATCTTTCTGGAAAACAAATCTTGGCTTGAACTGTGTGACTTTAAGAAAATTATTTTAATTCCACTGTGGCTTAATTTCCTGAAAAACAAGAGTCAAAACAGGGTCCATCTTATATTTTAACGTAAAGATTAAATGAGTTCATATATATGTAAAGCATTTAGAGTAATGATTGCACACGATAAGCATTCAGTACAAATTAGGTATTATTTTTAATGAGAGCTTGGAAAACATTCCAACCTTGGACCTAGTAATTCTACTTTTATAAACAATAAATAATAAAAATTCAAAGATAAAAACACATCAATTACAACATTATGTGAACAAAACTGCAATTTAATGTTCAACATTAGGAAATTATGAAAAAAAAGATAAGGAAAAGAAGACCATGATATGTCAAATAATACCAATAAACCCATCAGCAAAGATGAACATTTCTACTTACCAAGTATGAATGCTCATTAAACACTAATCACATTTTAATTTTATGCCTTTATTGAATGCTTGATAAAACAGTTGGATTTTTATATATTTACTAAATTAATAAGTGGTATTTATTTGTGTTTCTCTGACTAGCTTTTGAAGTTAGTCTTTCTTTTAATTTTATTAGCCATTCAATTACTGTTTCTATAAATTACCTTTTGTCCATCTAGTGGAGAAGGAAGAAAATTTAATATAGAAAGTATTTGCATAAGTTATTTAATAACCTTGTATCAAACCTTGAGGGTAGGTAGTATAAAATCCAATAATCTAGCTTCTTGCCATTTAGAAATCTCAATTAATAGCAAACCAAAATTAATTCAGAAAGAATTAATGATCTGGCATCTCTGGCTCATCTATCAGCACCTCAGCAGATGAATGCTAGTAATGAATCTTAAGAGGTAAATGTATCAGGAATTAATCAGCTTGCTTTTGAGCTGCATTTTGTTTAGGGAGATCTCTAAGTACAACTACAAAAGAGTAGTATAGTGCAATGGTAAAGAGCACAGATTATAGGCTATGCTACCTTGGTTCAAATCCTAGCTCTTCCATCTACTAATTATGTGACCTTGGCTAAGATACTTAACCTTTCTGTTTCTCAGCTTCCTTATTTGTAAAATGGAAACAGTATCTAAGCTGATGTATGTATATGTATTTATTTACACAGATTCATTTGCTTGTCATAACAAATGATTTACTTATTTTATTAAACACTAATCACATTTTAATTTTATGTCTTTATTGAACATGTGATAAAATAGTTTGATTTTTATATATTTACTAAATTAACAGGTGGTATTTATTTGTATTTCTCTGACTGCTTATCATAACAAATTACAAGCAAATGAATCTGCCTAAATAAATACATATACATACATACATTCACAGAGTCTGAATATTTGTATCCCTCCCCAGATTCACATGGTTAAAATCCTAACCCCTAAGGTTACAATATTAGGAAGTGGAGTCTTTGTACCTCATGAGGTGATTAGGTCATAAGAGCTCTGCCCTCAATAATGGGATTAGTGTCCTTATAAAAGAGACCCCAGAGAACTAGCTAGCCTCTTTCGCCACGTGAGGACCCCACAGCAAGAAGACACTGTCTATGAATCAGAAAGTGAGCCCTCACCAGACACCAAATCTGCCAGTGCCTTGATGCTGGACTTCTCAGCCACCAGACCTGTGAGAAATTTCTGTTCTTTATAAGCCACTCAGTCTACGGTATTTTGTTACAGCACTCCAAATAGACTAAGACACACAGATACAAACATATACACATAAACAAAAAGACAGTGATTAGAATGCTGCCTGGCTCATAGTAACTACTATGTAAGTGTTCACTGTTGTTATAAGAATGAGTGTATATGTCAGTCCCTGCTTGCCTCCTGCTACTTCATATAGCATAGCTTGCTATTCAAATACTATACTGTACTGTAACTACTTCAAAATATTTCTACTTTACAATTTTGGTAATCAAGTCATGATTTTTTAAAAAGTGCTATAGACGACACTACAGATATGTAAAAAGTAACAACAAGAAAAGAATCAATATATATCACATACACTACAGAGGTTTCTAACCTCTTATAGCAGTGTTTCTCAAACTTGAATGTAAAATAAATCACAAGGGATCTTGTTAAAATGAAGATTCCAACTTGGTATCTGGTGTAGGGCCTGAGATGCTAAATTTCTAACCAGATACCAGACAGGACCAATGTAGCTGGTTCTACAACAGCACTTTGAATAGCAAGGATCTAGAGGTCATAAATGAGCTTTTAGACATCTAGAATCACACAACATTATGGAAAAAAATCTTCTCTGAATGTGCACAGGGGGATTATTTTCTGAGGAAAGGACCTACAGTTCTTATATTCTCAGGTGTAGGGATGAGAGTAGGGGACAAGACAGGAAGAGAATTCTCAGGGGAGATGAGAAAGACACAAATTAGCTCCGCATAGCTAACTGAAAAAAAAAAAAAATGAAACTATCATTATTAAAAAAAGAAAAATTAGCCTGGGGCGGTGGCTCACACCTGCAATCCCAGTACTCTGGGAGGCCAAGGTGGGCAGATCACTTGAAGTCAGGAGTCTGAGACCAGCCTTGTCCATATGGTGAAACCCTGTCTCTACCAAAAAAATCCAAAAATTAACGAGCATGGTGGCATAGGCCTGTAGTTCCAACTACTTTGGAGGCGGAGACAGGAGAATCACTTGAACCTGGAAAGCAGAGGTTTCAGTGAGCTGAGATCGTGCTACTGCACTCCAGTCTGGGTGACAGAGCAACACTCCATCAAAAAAACAAAAACAAAACAAACACAATTATTCACAGATGTATTACAGACAAATTATAATTTAGAAGACTAAACTGAAGAGTCTTTAAAATACAGAATAAAAAGATAAGAGTATAAAAACCTAAGAGACAAAAAAGAGCTAGGTATTTCTATTAAGTGTAATACAATATTCAGTTAATAGAAGTTCTAAATGAAGGAAACTTACAGGACAAAAGGAATTTAAAACACATATACAGGTGTAGATATATATATGTGCACACATACCCATAATAAATACACATATGTGCATATATTCACACAACTAGACATACACGCATGTAAGTATTTTAGAAGAGTATCAGTATGTTCAGATAAAATGGTCTGCCAAATAGCAAACATTAATAATGACTGATGATACACAACAAATACATACTTGTGAAAACTGTAAACTCCAAACAGAAAAAGGAAATTACAAGCTTCTAAAATGACAATTCTTTGGTATGAGAACCAAAATGGTAACTTAAAAGTTACAAGATGATAAAATAACATACACAGAATTCTGGAAGAAAATATTGGAGCCTGGAATTCCACATCCAGCCAAACCACTACTAAAGTGTGAGGGCAAAATAAAAAAAGTTTTAGCTGTGTACCCGTAAGAATATATACAACTCATACATGTGTCTTGGTTGTTGGGGGAAGAAGGGAAAGACAGAGGGAGAGAGAGGCAGAGAGAGAGAGAGAGAGAGAGAGAGAGAGAGAGAGAGAGAACACAGTGAAATAAAATTCAGCCTAATTAAAGACTTCAAGAAAAATGGCAGGTCACTGACTCGTTGGCACTGTCATGGTGGGTATGCTGAAGACCACGGGCCTTGTGGGATTGGCTGTATTCAAGAGTCCATAAGAGAGGGTGAGAATATTGTACGCAAAGATTCTTGATGTTTTTGACCAAATCCCTGAAAATGCAGAACATAGAAAGTATACAGAACAGATTGTAAATGAGAAGCTGGCTATGGTTAAAGTAGAATTAGATGTTAAAAAATTAGAATACCAACCTCAAGGTGGTCAAGTAGAAGAGGTGATTCCTGAGACTGAAAATTAATTAAGTCTGGTGAGAAAAAATGCAGTGAAAACCATGGGAGCCATTAAGGGAAGAGTGTCCCGCCAATCAGTGGAAATGGCCAATATAGTTACTACATGGCTTTGGTGGGTTGATGGGAAACTGATTTAATTAAATATTCTGTTATATTAAGAGTGTATCCATATTACTGACATAATCAAGAAAAGTGATATACAAAATATTTAGGAGACTTGTTAAAATCAATGATTATAGTAATAGAGCCCTGTGAATCAATTTTTGATTTGTAAAGTATCCACACAAATTCTTTCAAAGATGTTATTTCTTTGAACAAAGAGGATGTGGGAAGATCTGACAATTAGAAAAATTCCTACAGATCTTCAATACAGAGGCCATAATCAAAAAGTGAAGTTTCTTTAGTAGTATCTTCAATACATCACTTAATTTTTTTATTGTCCCAAAGAAGAAAAGGCCCTTAATTATTATTGCCTAAACAAAGTTACAGATCACTGTTTGAAGTATTTTCAACTATAAAATAGCACAAGTGGCTGGTGACAAAATGTAAAGTTATGGTTAACCTCCTTGGCTGTGACCTTATTTATGTAAAGTAATATTTAAATATATAATTATATACTGATTACAAAATCCATAATAAATGTCATTTTATTAAAAAAAGAAAAGAAAAATGACAGGACAAAAAAACAGCAGTATATGAGAGCAGGAAAATTAAAGGCAATTACAAATAAAAACAAGGGAGTTCTATCCATTCTTGTGACTTCTATTCAACACTGTACTAGTGGTTTTGTCCAGAACAATTAGGCAAAGAAAAAAAAGCCATTTAGATTGGAAGGTATATTAGTCCATTTTCACGATGTTGATAAAGACACACCTGAGACTGGGAAGAAAAAGAGGGTTAATTGGACTTAGTTCCACAAGGCTGAGGAGACCTCATAATCATGGTGGGAGGTGAAAGGCACTTCTTATATGGTGGTGGCAAGAAAAATGAGGAAGAAGCGAAAGCGGAAACCCCTGATAAACACATCAGAAGTTTATCACATTCTCAGGTGTAGGGAGACTTATTCACTATCACAAGACCAGCACAGCAAAGACCAGACCCCATGATTCAATTATATCCCCCAGGTCCCTCCCAAAACACGGAAGAATTCTGGGAGATACAAATTCAAGTTGAGATTTAGTGGGGACACAACCAAACCAAATCAGAAGGGAAGAAGTAAAACCACCTCTATTTGCATATGATACAATTTTGTCTCTGAAAAATCCTAAGGTATTCAAAGAAACAAAAACTTACTACAGCCAGTAAGTTCAAGAAGGTCACAGGATACAAGAAAACGTATATTCCTATGCACTAACAATGACAATCCGAAAACTAAAAAAAAAAAAAAAAAAAATTCCACCTAAAATAGCATGAAAAGGAATAACAGTTTCAGAGTGTAAGTTTTGTACTTCTTTTTCTAAAGAACAAATGTGCCTCAAAGAATACCATTAAGAAAGTAAAAGGACAAACTACAAAACAGGATAAAATACTTGAAAATCATATACCAGATAACGGGTTAATAACAACAATGTTTAAAGAACTATTACAACTCAACAATAAAGACAGATACTCTAACCAATTAAGAAATGGGCAAACGATTTGAATAAACATTTCTTCAGAGTATAAACACAAAAGGCCAATAAACATTGTGCACTTCTTTTGTTAAAGAAGTACAAAACTTACACTCTGAAACTATAAAACATTATTCAAAGAGATTAAAATCTACACGAAGACATACCCCACGTTCATCAATCAGAAGGACTAAGATTGGTAAAACAGAAATTTTTTAAAACTATGTTCTAAGGATTCCATGCAATCTCTATCACAATCCCAGCTGCCTTCCCTTGAGCCTAGAAATTGATAAACTAATTTTAAAATTCATATGAAAATTCAAGAAATCCAGAATAGCTTTAACAATCTTGAAAAATGAAAACAAATTGGAATACTCATACTTTCTGATTTCAAAACTTACTACAGAGCAACACTAACGAAGGCAGTGTGTTACTGGCAAAGGATAGACAACATAGGTCAATAAAATACAGATCTGAGAGGTAAACTCTCATAATTTCAGCCAGTTGATTTTAAACAAGGGTGTCAAGAAGATTAAATGGGAGAAAGACTAGTCTTTTCAACAAATAATGCTGGAACAAAGGAAGCCATGTGCAAAAGAATGAATTTGACCCCTACCTCACATCACATACAAAAAACAGGTCAAAATACAGATCAGAAACCTAAATATAAAAGTTAAATTATAAAACTCTTAGAGGGAAAAAAACACACCAGAGTAAACCCCTATGACCTTGGGGTAGCAAATGGCTTCTTAGACATAATATCAAAAGCACAAGTAACAAAAACTAGGTAAACTGGACTCTCTCAAAATTTAAAACACTTGTGCCTCCAAGAATACCATTAAGGAAGTAAAAGGACAAACTACAAAACAGGATAAAATACCTGAAAATCATGTATCTGATAACGGGGTTAATAACCACAATGTTTAAAGAACTCTTACAACTCAACAACAAATACAGATATTCTAACCAGTTAAGAAATGGCAAAGGATTTGAATAGATATTTCTTCAGAGTATAAACACAAAAGGCCGATAAACATATGAGAAGAATCTCAACATCATTACTCATCAGGGAAATAAAAATAAAAACAACTCTGACATACCACTTTACACTGATTAAAACAGCTTGTAATAAAAAAGACAGACAATAAAGTGTTGGCAATCATGTGGACAGACTGGAACCCTCACACACTGCTAGTGGAAATATAAAATAGTACTGCCCTTTGGAAAAGAGTTTGGAGTTCCTCAAAAAGGTAAACATAGAGTTACTTCATGAGTTAGTAATTCCACCCCCCTGTATATACCCAAGAGAACTGAAACTATGTGTACACACAAAAATTTGCACACAAATAATCAGAGCATTATTCATAATAGTCTCAAAGTGCAAATTATCCAAATGTCAACTGATGGACAGATACACAAAGTGGAATATCCATACAACGGAATATTATTTAGCCAGAAAAAGGAATAAACTACTGAGCCATGTTACAAAGTCATGCTAGGACATGAATAATCCATGAAAATATTATGCTAGGTGAAAGAAGCCAGACACAAAAGACCAAATAGTATATGATTTCATTTATATGAATGCCCAGAAAAGGCAAATCCATAGTGATAGAAAGCTGATTTGTAGTTTCCAGGGGCTAGAGGGTAGAAAGAAGGGGTAGTAATTGTTAATAAGTATAGTTTCCTTTTGGGCCAATGCAAATATTTTGGAATTAGATAGTGGTGACAGTTGTGTAGCTCTGTGATTATACTAAAAATTGAATTGTACACTTTAAAAGGTTGAAGTTCATCATATAAAATTTAAAACAAACAAACAAACAATATACTACAACCAAGTGGTTTATCCTCAGAATGAAAGGCTAGTTATATATTTGAAAAAAATCAATCAGTGTAATCCATTATACTAACAGTCAAAAAAGAAAAATTACATAATGACATGAGTAGATACAGAAAAGGGATTTTTCAAAATACAACATCCATTCTTATTAAAACTCTTAGCAAACTAGGAATACAAAAGAACATCTGCAACTTGTTAAAAGGGCATTTACAAAAACCTTACAGCTAATATACTTAATGGTGAAATCTGAAATACTTTCCCCCCATGATGGAAAACAAGGCAAGCACTCTCACCACTCCTACTCTACAACTAAAAGTCTTAGCCAATGCAATAAGGCAAGAAAATAAATAAAAGATATAGTTGGAAAAGACAAAAATAATACAGTCCATATTCACAGATGACATAATTATATAGAAACTTTGAGAGAAATCTACACAAATACTCCTAGAACTAATAAACGAGTTTAGATACAGGGTCAACACAAAAATCAATCATATTTCATATACATTTAAAAAAATTAAAAATCAAAATTTAAAAGAAGTATTATTTTCTATAGCTCCCCCCAAATGAAATATGTATGAATGTAACAAAACATACAAAGGATCTAAGTGTTGACAACTACAAAACACTAACAGAAAAAATCAAAAACCTAAATTAGTAAAGCAACTCTGCATTCAGGGATCAGAAAACAACATAGTAAAGATATCAATTCTTCCTAAAGTGACCTATAAATTTAACATAATATCAATCAAAATCCCTGCAGGATATTTTGTACATAAAGGCAAGCTGATTCTAAAATGTAAACAGAACAGAATTTAGAATAATTTTTACAAAAAATAACACTGAAAGGACTGCACACACTACCCAATTTTAAGACTTATGATAAAGCTACAGTAATTAAAACAGGGTGACAATAACAAAATGATACACACAGAACAATGGAACAGATTATAATCCAGAAATAGACCCATGCAAATACGACCACTTGATCTTTGATAAATGTGCAAAGGCAGCTCAACAGCAAAGAATAATCTTTTCAACAAATGGTGTTGGAACAACTGGTGGTTATCCATATGCAAAAACTGATCCTCTTTTTAAACCTCATACCTTTTAGAAGATAAATTACAATGAATTTTAGATCTAAATTGTAACATAAAACTCTAAAACTTTTAGGAAAAAAAAACAAGAAAACTTTTGTGATCTGGGATTAGGTAAAGAGCTTTTAGAAATGACACAAAACACAACTCATAAAATAAAAAAACTGACAAATTGAACACCAAATTTATAAGCTTTTCCTTTGCCAATGGCACTGTCTAGAGAATAAAGAAGACAAGCTACAGATTCAGAGGGGAAAAAAATATATATAAGAACTCCCAAAACTCAACAGCAAAGAAACCACCAACCCAATTAAAAATGAGTAACAAACTTGAACATTTCACACAAGATGGCAAAAAAGTATGAGAAGATGTTCAATATCATTGGCCATAAAAAAATACAAATGCAAACCAGACAAGCTACCACTATTTCCCTTCTAGAATGACAAAAATAAAAATATTAACAATACTAAGTACTGACAAAGACGCAAAGCAAGTGAAATGCTCTCACACTGCTAGTCAGAATGCAAACTGATATAGTCACTTTGGAAAACAGTTTGGTAGTTCCTTATAAAGTTAAACGTGTATGTCTAACTTCAGACCCAGCAATTCTTCTCCTAAGTATTTACCCTAAAGCAGGGGTCCCCAGCCCATGGGCTGCAGACCAGTAATGGTCCATGGCCTGTTAGGAACTGGGCAAGCACAGCAGGAGGTAAGTGGTGGGTGAGCGAGCATTACCACCTGATAAGGTCTGGCCATGTCTCCCACCCAAAATCTCATCCTGAATTATAATCTCCATAATCTTTATAAGCCCCATGTGTCAAGGGAGAGATCAGGTGGAGGTAACTGAATCATGGGGGTAGTTTCCCCCATGCTATTCTCGTGATAGTGAGTTCTCATGAAATCCAATGGTTTATTTGGTAGTTCCTCCTGTGTTCATTCTTCTTCCTGTCACCTTGTGAAGAAGGTGCCTTGCTTCCCTTTCACCTTCTACTATGATTTTAAGTTTCCTGAGGCCTTCCCAGCCATGCTGAACTGTGAGTCAACTAAACTTTCCTTTATAAATGAGCTGGTCTCAGGCAGTTCTTTACAGCAGTGTGAAAACAGACTAATGAACCACCTGAGGTCCACCTCCTGTCATCAGTGGCAGACCGCAAACCCTACTGTAAACTGCACATGCAAGGGATCTAGTTTGGGTGTTCCTTATGAGAATCTAATACCTGATGATCTGAAGTGGAACAATTTCATCCAAAACCATCCTCCCTCCCCACCAGCTCTGCAGAAAAATTGTCTTCCACAAAACTGGTTCCTGGAGTCAAAAGGGTTGGGGACTGTTGCCCTAGAGAATAAAAAAACTATGTGCACACAAAAAGTTGTACTGGCTATTTGTAGAAGCTTTATTTATAATAACCAAAAATGGAAAACAATGGAAATGTCCTTCAATAGGTGAACTGATAAACCATGGTATATCCATACAATGGCAAGAATAAACTGTTGATTGTTGCAACAATGTGAATGAATCTCCAAGATATTATGCTGAGTAAAAGCAGTCAGTGCTTTTATGCGTTGGACAATTCCATTTATATGACATTCTTAAAAAGACAAAACTATGGTTAGGAACATCTCAGTGGTTATCATTGATTATGGGTGAGGACTATAAAGGAAGAGCAAGTGGGAGTTTTCTGAGGTGATAGACTGTTCTACATCCTGATTTTAGTGGCAGCTACATGAATGTGTACATGTGTTAATAGTTATATAACTTTGCACCAGAAGAAAAGAGAGTTAGTTTTACCGCATAATGTCTAAACAGAATTTAAAAATAAACAACCAGCTAACAATAAAAATCAAGAAAATAAATAGTGAAAGGAAATTAATATAATAGAAAACAAGGAAAGCAGTACAGCATAAAACCAAGAGCTGGGTCTTTGAGAAGAGCAGCTAAAATAAAGAAACCTTTGATAAGTCTGTTCACAAAAAGAATGACAGACAAGAGAGACGGATGGGTATTAGGAATGACTATGGTGATATAATCACAGATGTAGAAAACATTTTAAAAATAATATTACTTTAAAGCAAATATGGAAATACAGGTAAAATAATGTTCTAGGAAAATATAAGTTAATATAAATTAGCAAAACTGACTCAAGGATGACAGAATTGAAAAAGAGTTATTTTCCCAAAGGCATTATGCACATATGTTTTTAGAGTGGAGTTCTAATAAACCTTTAAAAAACATAATTTCTATTTTTCGTAGCTAGCCCCTATTTAGATCAAGGAATAAATGAATAAATAAAATAATAAAACAAATAAAAGCAGAGATAAATCATGTATTCTGATTCTAATTCTCTCTAACCCACCCACATATAAGCCATCAAATCAGGGAATAAACGAATAAATAAAAAGCATAGATAAATCATGTATTCTAATTCTCTCTAACCCACCCACATACAAGCAATCAAATCAAACACTCAGACTCTTATTCTTACATGGTGGAAAAAAATAATGTGAAGTTGAATCGTATACAAATGTAATTATGCAATTTCTTAATACTCCTTTGTATTTTTCATATGGCTCCTAACCTCAATGTCGTGATCTATGCCAGCAGCACCCATAGTAGTAGGTTCTCCTTAATCTCTCACCCTTTGTACCTGGGCAAATACTTTTATACACAAGTAATCAAGTTAGTAACACTACTAGGTCATAGTTTAGATAGCACTGGAGCTATATTTCAGTTAACTTTATGTCTGCTATTTTCTGAGCAAATTAGTTTGGTCTTAAAAGTGTTATCCACACAAACTGGATTTACTCAACTGACAGAATACAGGAGTCCTACCCCCTGACTTGAGCTCAATCCTCATTTAGCATCTCCATTTTACCTCCCACACAGCTCCTGCCTTCAGATGTGAGTTCCACTTCTCAGGGAACTGATCCATCTCCACTGAGGTCTCTTACTGGCTTACTTAATCCCAAGGCCCATGCGTCAGAAGGGATCTACTTCTTACAGGCTCATCTGCACTACCTTGCTTAGTGAAATAAAGTTTAAACACACTAGGAATGAAAACATTTCTTCCCTCAGCATTTATTAGTACAAAACACTAATTTTTCCTTTCTTATTACAGTACCTGTACAGTTCATAAACAATCACTTACCTCTCCTTTTCTAACCTTAAAAGGCAAAATAATAACTAGAACACTAGAATCTCTTATATTGCTCCTAAACACTGAAATTAACAAAAAAAGATTGTAAGTACACCTAAAATAATGGATTAGCAGATATGAAAATCAAGCAGAAGGAGGGGGAGGTTAGGTTACACGAGGGAAAAAAATAAAAGGGGTAGAGGGTAGAAGAAAGCTAAGACTGACAATATACTGATGTTATAAATATAAATGCAAAGTGTAAAAATATCAGTAAATGTATTCTAGCAGATTAAAATATATCATTAGTAAGTTGATATGGCCTACGAATGAATGCAAAAATGATTCAACATTAGGAATCACATAAATGTAATTTACTTCACATATAAATAAATAAATTCATTTATTCAACAAGTATTGTCTGGCATTATACTAAATATGTTTTACATATAACTTTAACCCTATGGTAATTGCAAAAATGGAAAACAATGTCACTATTCTCACAAAATTTTTTTTTGTGTCAGAAAATATAATTGTCATTTTACACACTTTTATTTACCACATTATTTATGGTAATATGTAATAGGTTTCTTATTATCATTTTAAATGGATTAATATTTTAATAATTTCTCAATTTTAATTCCTAATATTCTTTAAAGCATATATAGCTCCTACATTAAAACCATTTTTTGGATTCCTCAATAACTGTGGAGTCCTGTGACCCAAAAGTTTGGAAACTGCTGCAAAACAGAATTACCTTATGCTAATATACTATAATTTATTCACCTATTCTATTGCTGACGGAGATAGGGGTTGTTTCTAGTCTGGTAGTATAACAAATAAGGATGCTATGAATATTCTTGTGCATGTCTTTTGGCACATATTATGTGCCTGTTGAGTTCATATCTAAGGGCAGAATTGCTGGGCCACAGGACATATTTACATACATCTTTAATAGACACTGTTTTCCAATGTGGAAATGTGGTTAGTCAAATTGAGATGGGCTGTAAGTACAAAATTTACACTGGATTTTGAAGACTGAGCATAAAAAACATAACACAGAGTTTCTCATTAATAATTACTTTCTACTGATTACATGTTGAAATGATAGTATTTTAGATATATTCATTTTAGAATATTAACATTAATTCACCTGTTACTTTTTAAAAAATGTGGTTAATAGAAAATTCAAAACTACATATATAATTTATACTTGAGGCTGACATTATATATCTGAGATGCTTCTAATAAGGACACTTAGTTTTGAGGAACTAGGAAGACTCCCCAAAGGAGGTAGAAGTAGGACGAAAGTTGAAGGACAGCAGGAGTTAGCCTAGTGAACAAAGTGGTGGAGGAAGAAATAAGGCAGGCAGAAGGAACAGTGTGTATAAAGGCTGGGAGAGGGCCAGGCACAGTGGCTCACACCTGTAATCCTAGCACTCTGGGAGGCCAAAGCAGGTAGATCACCTGAAGTTGGGAGTTCAAGACCAGCCTGACCAACACGGAGAAACCCCATCTCTATTAAAAAATACAAAATCAGCCAGGGATGCTGGCACATGCCTGTAATCCCAGTTACTTGGGAGGCTGAGGCAGTAGAATTGCTTGAACACAGGAGGCAGAGGTCGCAGTGAGCCGAGATTGCACCACTGCACTCCAGTCTGGGCAACAAGAGTGAAACACCGTCTCAAAAAAATAAGTAAATAAATAAATAAAGGCTGGAAGTCACAAGTATTGCAAGAACATGGATGGGAGAAGGAGAAGGGCAGGGGTGAAGGAGAGTGTCCAAGATGAGGCAGAAAGATAAAAAAATAGCCAGATCCTCTGCCCTTAGTGATCATTCCTGCTTGCAGAGCACAAAGAAGGAATCCAGATTTGCCAGTGCCCTGCCCACAAGTCAACATTACCTCCAGTGTGACTAGCAAACAGTCACCAGCAGGGAGCCCCTGACACCCTGCCTAGCTGCGTTGCCTCCACCACTGTGCTGAACACCCACAGGGAGGCAGGCACCCTGGCTCCACTAGCACTCTGCCGTAACTGCCGCAAGTTGGTCCCCCCAATCCAACGCAATGGATTTCTAACCTTGAAGAGCCAGAGAACAAAGTTGGGGCCCAATCCAAGCCCCCCAGAGTTAGAGCATACAGTCCAGGAGTTGGAAGCTGAGCACTGGTCCCCTAAAATCTTCTAGAACTGAAGCCCATCAGCTGAATCCACCTTACATCGCCAACACTCAAAGTTATCAAATAGGTAAAAGGGGGGAAAAATCCAAAGATCAGCAATCTCAAGGACTGAGGGTAGATAGGCCTACAAGATAAGTAAGAATCAACATAAGAACCCTGAAAATTCAAAAAGCCAGAGTGCCTTTTTCCCTTCAAATGACTGCGTCCCCTCTCCAGCAAGGGTTCTGAACTGAGCTAAGATGACTGAATAACAGAAATAGAAATCAGAATACGAATAGTAACAAAGATCAACTGGACTACAGGAGTACGTTGAAACCCAACCCAAAGAAGCTAAAAATCATGACCAAACAATTCAGGAGCTGACAGACAAAACAGCCACCACAGAAAAGAATGTAACCGACTGATAGAGCTGAAAAACACACTTTAAGAATTTCATAACGCAATCACATTAACAGCAGAACAGACCAAGCAGAGGAAAGAATCTCAGAGCTTGAAGACTGGCTTTCTGAAACAAAATAGTCAGAAAAGAATGAAGAGGAACAAACAAAACCTCTGAGAAATAAGGGATTATATAAAGCAATCAAATCTACAACTCACTGGTGTCTCTGAAAGAGATGGGGAAAATAGAACCAACTTGGAAAACGTATTTCAGGATATCATCCATGAGAACGTCCCCAACCTAGCTGGAGAGGCCAATATTCAAATTCAGAAAATGCAGAGAACCCAAGTAATACATTTCACAAGAAGATCATCCCCAAGACACATAATCATCAGATTCTCCAAGGTCAAAATGAAAGAAAAAGTGTTAAAGGTAGCTAGAGAGAAAGGGCAGGTCACCTACAAAGGGAAGCACATCTCTCAGTAGGAATTCTATAAGCCAGAAGAGATTGGGGGCCAATATTCAAAATTCTTAAAGAAATTCCAGCCAAGAATTTCCTATCTTGCCAAAGTTTCACAAGCAAAGGAGAAAAAAGATCCTTTTCAAACAAACAAATGTTGAAGGAATTCATTACCACCGGCCATGCTGTGTAAGAGCTCCTGAAGGAAGCACTAAACATGAGAAGGAAAGACCATTAGCAGCCACTATAAAAACACACTGAAGTACATAGACCAACGACACTATAAAGCAACAGCATAAATAAGTCTGCAAAATAACCAGGAAACATCATGATGAAAGGATCAAATCCACACATATCAATACTAAGCTTGAATGCAAATGGGATAAACGCCCAAAGAAAAAGACACAGAATAGCAAGCTGGATAAGGACACAAGACCCATTGGTATGCTATCTTCAAAAGACTCATCTCACATCCAATGACACCCATAGGTTTAAAACAGAGACAGAGAAAAATCTACCAAGAAAATGGAAGAGAAAAAAGCAGGGATTGCAATCCTAGTTTCAGACAAACTAACTTTAAACCAAGTCAGATCAAAAAAGACAAAGAAGAACATTACATAATGGTAAAGGGTTCAATTCAACAAGAAGATTTATTTTAAATACATAGGCACTCAAAACAGGAGCACCCAGATTCATAAAGCAAGTTCTTAGAGACCTTCAAAGAGACGTAGACTCCCACATAATAATAGAGGGAGACTTTAACTCCTCACTGACAGTATTAGATCGAGACACCAAACTAACATAGATATTCAAGACCTGAATTCAGAATAGATCAAATAGACCTGACAGATATCTACAGAACGCTCCACCCCAAAACAACAGAATATACATTCTTCTCATTGCCAGATGCACGTACTCTAAAGTTGATTACATAATCAGAAGCAAAACACTCCTCAGCAAATATAAAAGAACTGAAATCATAAAAAAACAGTCTCGTGAACCACAGCGCAATCAAATTAGGAATCAAGACTAAGAAACTCACTCAAAACCATACAGTTACATGAAAATGGAATAATCTGCTCCTGAATGACTTTTGAGTAAATAATAAAATTCAGGCAGAAATCAAGAAGTTCTTGGAAACCAATGAGAACAAAGATACAACATACTAGAATCTCTGAGATACAGCTAAGGCAGTATTAAAAGGGAAATTTATAGCACTAAATACCCACATCAGAAAGTTAGAAAGTACTCAAAATGAACAACTTAACATCATAACTAAAAGAACTAGAGAACCAAGAGCAAACAAATTCCAAAGGTAGTTAAGACAAGAAATAACCAAAATCAGAGATGAACTGAAGGAGACTGAGATGCAAAAATCATTCAAAAGATCAACAAATCCAGGAGCTGGTTCTCTGAAAAAAAAAATAAAACAGACCACTAGCTAGACTAATGAAGAAGAAAAGAGAGAAAATTCAAATAAGCACAATCAGAAACAACAAAGGCGATACCACCACTGACCCCACAGAAATACAATCATCAGAGAATATTATAAACACCTGTATGCACATGAATTAGAAAATCCAGAATAAATGGATAAATTACTGGACACATATACCCCCTAAGACTAAACCAGGAAAAAAACTGAATCCCTGAATAGGCCAATAACAAACTCTGAAATTAAGTCAGTAATAAACAGCCTACCAACCAAAAAAAGTCCAGATGGATTCACAGCTGAATTCTAACAGATGTACAAAGAAGGGTTGGTACTGCTCCTGCTGTAACTATACAAAAATTAAGAAGCTCCATCCTAACTCATTCTATGAGGCCAGCATCATCAAACAACAAAAACAAAAAACAAAAAAACTTATTGGCAACAAAAGAAAACTTCAGGCCAATATTCTTGATGAACACTGATGCAAAAACCCTCAACGAAATACTGGCAAACTGAATCCAACAGCACATCAAAAAGCTTATCCACCGTGATGAAGTAAGCTTTTATCATCCCTGGGATGTACTGATTCAACATATGCAAATCAATAAATGTGATTTACCGCATAAAGAGAACTAAAGACAAAAACCACATGATTATCTTGACAGACGCAGAAAGGGCTTTTGATAAAAGTCAACACTCCTTCATATTAAAAAAATCTCAGTAAACTAGGTATTAAGAAACATACCTGAAAATAGTAAGAGCCATCTATGACAAACCCACAACCAACATCATAATGAATGGGGAAAAGCTGGAAGCACTCCCCTTGAAAACCGACACAAGACAAGGATGCCTTCTCACCACTGCTATTCAACATAGCATTGGAAGTCCCAGTTAGCGTAATCAAGCAAAAGAAAGAAATACAGGGCATCCAAATAAGAAGACAGGATGTCAGACTATCCCTGTTTGTAGATGACATGATCCTATATCTAGAAAACCCCATAGCCTCAGCCCAAAAGCTTAAGCTGATAAGCAACTTCAGCAAAGTCACAGGATACAAAATCAATATGCAAATATCACTAACATTCCTATACACCACCAAGAGTCAAGCTGAAAGCCAAATCAAGAATGCAATTCCATTCACAACTGCCACAAAAAGAATAAAATACCCAGAAATACAGCTAACCGGGGAGGTGAAAGATGTCTAGAAGGAGAACTACAAAACCATGCTTAAAAAAAATCAGAGATGACACAAACAAATAGAAGAACATTCCATGTTCACGGATAGGAAGAATCAATGTTGTTAAAATGGCCATACTGCCCAAAGCAATTTATAGATTCAATGCTATTCCTATTAAACTACCATTGACATTCTCCACAGAACTAGAAGAAACTATTTTAAAATTCACGTGGAACCAAAAAAGAGTTCAAACAGCTAAGATAATCCTAAGTGAATAGAACAAAGCTGGAGGCATCATGCTACTCAACTTCAAACTATATTACAGGTCTACAGTAACCAAAACTGCATGGTAGTAACACAAAAACAGACACATAGACCAACAGAACACAATTGAGACTCTAGAAATAAGGTGGCACACTTACAACTGTCTGATCTTCAACAAACTTGACAAAAACGAGCCATGGGAAAAGGATTCCCTATTCAATAAATGGTGCTGGGGTAACTGGCTAGCCATATGCAGAGAATTGAAACTGGACCCCTTCACCATATGCAAAAATTGAGTACTCAAGATGGATTGAAGACTTAAATGTAAAACCCAAAACTATAAAAACCCTGGAAGACAAGCTAGGCAATACCATTCCAGACACAGAAAGAGGCAAAGATCTCAGGACAAAGATGCCAAAAGCAATCGCAACAAATGCAAAAACTGACAAACGAAATCTAATTAAACTGAAGAGCTTCTCTCCAGCAAAAGAAACTGTCAACAGAGTGAATAGGCAACTTACAGAAGGGAAAAAATTTTTGCAAACTATGCATCTGACAATTACGTATAATTTGCAAACTAACCAGCATCTATAAAGAACTAATCTAACATCCAGCATCTACAAAGCACTTAAATTTACAAGAAAAAAAAAATTAAAAAATGGGCAAAGGACATGAATGCTTTTTAAAAAAAGACATACATACAGCCAACAATCATATGAAAAACAGCTCAACATCACCAATCATTAGAAAAATGCAAATCAAAATCACAATGAGATACCATCTCACATTAGTCGGAACAGCTAGTTATTAAAAAGTCAAAAAAATAACAGATGTTGACAATGCTGTGGTGAAAAAGGAATGCTCGTACACTGTTGGCAGAAGTGTAAATTAGTTCAACCATTGTGGAAGACAATGTGGCGATTCCTCAAAGACCTAAAAACATATATGTCATTGACCCAGCAAACCCATTAGTGGGAATATACCCAAAGGAATATAAACTGTTCTATTATAAAGATACATGCACGTGTTATGTTATGTGTATTGCAGCACTAGTCACAACAGCAAAGACATGGAATCAACCTAAATGCCCATCAATGACAGTCTGGATAAAGCAAATGTGGTGCATACATACCATGGAATACTACGTAGCCATAAAAAAGAACAAGATCATGTCCTTTACAGGAACATGGATGGAGCTGGAGGCCATTATCCTTAGCAAACAAATGCAGGAACAGAAAACCAAACACTGCATGTTTTCACTTGTAAGTGGAAGCTAAATGATGAGAGGGGAATGATAGAGGGAGGGGAACAACACACACTGCGGCCTAACAGAAGGTGGAGGATGAGACGAAGGAGAGGATCACAAAACATAACTACTGGGTACTAGGCTGAATAACTAGGTGATGAAATAATCTATACAACAAACCCCCATGATACAAGTTTACTAATATAACAAACCTGCACGTGTATCTCTGAACTTAAAAAAAAAAACTAGCCAGATCATGAACGCTCTAGTGAGTTAAATTTATATTTTAAAAATAGGGAACTATTGTTGGGTTTTAAGCAAGAAAGTTACATGATCAGATGTGTACTCACTCTAGCTAATGCTAGGTGTGGTATGACTGAATCAGGACAAGACTAGAGCCAAGACTAGTTGGGGGCTGTTACAATAATATAGACAAAAAAAGAAATGGGCCTCAACACAAAGAGCACAGCAGTAGAGAGACATGAACCTCAGGCAAAACTACTATTCTTAAAGCTTCAGTTTCTTCTAATAATACCTACCTCCAACAGTAATTTTGAGGATTAATCGTGACATTTTTTGTATAAGTGTTCTGTATTCTCTTAGCAAAACTTTTACAGGCAATAATTTCAAGAAACAATTCCACTTCAAAATATATCAGATACAAAGATTATTCTTTGTTTTCTCCCATATACGTAAAAGACGCCTTAACTATTAATGAAATTAAGTCAGATTATGAAAGGTTTACTCTCTTTCTTATATTTGAAAAGGTAAATTCCAACTACTAAATATCCTATTGTGCTCCATTTAATTATATTAAAAGATTAGCACCATTTTTAATTTCTCTAAAAACTGAAATGTAAGTGAATTAAAGGTAGATAACAAGTTAGTGTCATTCAATGACAAAACATGAGCAAAAAACAATTTCACATCTTCACCAAACTGATACCAGCAGGTCAATGAGTTATGAAATATTTAAGAGGAAAATTAGAAAACTGTTCTGTCAGTTTTATTTACTTTGAAGTTTTGGGACCACTAAAGTTATATTTTCTGTAAACAAGCTATACAATCCCCCCCCAACCCAAAAAAGATAAAAGCTTGATTTTTCCAAATCTGTTCTGAAATTCACCCATCTTTCAACACATTCTTGACTCTTTTAAAGACAATCTGACTTCTAAAGCAATCTTTATTGATAACTTAGTAGAAAGCATTTAACTTGGGCAAAAAAGTAATGGAAATCCAGCTTTTGTCCTACCCTTTGCTTCTTGCCTGAAATATACTTAAAGCACCGTAAAAAGCTATGTTCTATACTTATTTCATTGACAAAATGACTGCCCTCAGAACTGAGTTCTCCGCAGAGCCCTTCCTAAAGTTCCTCCCCTTGTAATTTAAGTCCATCTCTTCCTGTCATCTGCTGTATAACTATTTGCAATATCTCTTCTTGCACAGTGTTCGTAGCCTTCTCTATTCTACATTAAATAACAGAAATCTAACTTGCTAAGGGTCCAAACTGTTCTACTGAATTGAGGGAACAAAACTCACCCTCAACTTCTCATTCTTACTCTTCATTAATGATCTCATGTCATATTACTTTCAGAAAACAAGAACAATCAGATGTAATGTCCACCTTCCCACCTCAAAACCTACAGACCTAAATACACTTGCATCAGTATTTTCTTCTTTCCCTCTTAGTGCAAGAGAGGAAAAATCCCCTTTTCTCTATCAAAAGGGCAATTTACACTCCTTTATCTCTACTACTACTCCCTTGGTCCAAGCTCCTGTTCTCTCTCACCTGGATTACAGCCAAAATCTCTTAACTGATCATCCCATCTCTATGGTTTCCCACTTCACAATACTCAACACAGTAACAAAAGTGACTGCTTCAAAACATAAATCACATTATGTCACTTAAACCCCTTGAATAATTGTACTTAAAATAAAACCCAAATTCTTTATCAGGATTCTAAAGCCCAGAGTTTCTAAGTATCACTCTAATCTTACCCTGTTGCTCTCCCTTATAAACATTATGTTCCAGTTATAGTGATTTTATTAATTTACCTGCACATACTAGCTCTTTCTTGATCCTGGGCCTTTCATGCATTGTTCCCATATGCAAAGCTCTCTTATCCAACCATAACATAGTTAGCTATCCTCTAGGTCTCATGAATGTCCCTTCATCAAAAAATCTTCCCCTAATTACTCTGTGCCTGTTGCTATTATCTCTGCTATGTTTGTTTCTGTGAGAGCATTTATTACAATTCATTCATTAGACTATAAGCTCCATGAGAGCAGAAACCATGTGCATCAGGTTGTATCTAATATAATGCCAGACATAAGCAAGGGCTCAATAAATATTTGCTAAATGAACCAAGTGAAGAGACAGCCAGGGTTAGGCTGCAATCGACTCTACTACTTCATAGTGATTTGACTTCAGTTAAGCCACAATATCTCCAAGCTTCAATTTTCTCGTCCATAAAACAAAAGAAAGAGTATGTATCTGATAGGACTGTCAATAAGACCTACTAAAGATTAACTGGCAATAAATAAAGACTAATCATGAATTTTTCAATATAAGTATTAAGTACTTGTAACTAAATAAATGACATTAAACATGATTTAATAAATGTTAGTTTCCTTCTTTTCCTTCTGGAACTTAGTGAGAATTCCCTAAGCTAAAACAGTATTAAAACTACATATTTATACATACTTAAAAAGAAGAGACTCTGATGACATGTATTTGAATAGATACACAGATAATTTGTATTTGCAGGATCTAATCCTAAATTTTAGAAAATGGCAATAAATAATGTCCATTTATTATTTAACTCTCTTAAAAAGGGGGGAGGAGTGATGATAAGGAGAACAGAAAACAGAAAAGAAAGGTAACCTTAGAAATTAGAGATCATCAACTTCAATTCCTAAATTTAGAACAACCTTCCTTTACTTATAAAAACTTGCAAGAACAGGATTAATATCTATTCTAAACTTTTGAAATAAAAATATTCTCTGTTTATCTAAATCTATATAATTCTCACTTATATTTCATGTATATTTTTACTTATCTTTCACCCCTTAAATTCTAGTTATCACTGGTAAAATGTAAAAAACAAAAAACAACAAAAAAAACTAACATCTTGTATCAGAAACACAAAGGCCCTCTTGTTCCCTTAATATTTTAATAAGCTTTAAATCTTCTAACTACAAAAGTAAATCTTAACGTTTTAACTGCTGCTCACTTTTCAGGCTAACATCCCTTTTATGTTCTTCAAAAGAAATTTTACTTTCTAGGAACCTTATAAATCATTTACCACACATCCTTCAAATCTCCTCCATATTCTATGTGGAATATAGCTAACAGTGCTTATTTAATACTTTCTGCCTGATAACCACCTAGAATTTGTGGAATGTGCTGCCTACCTTCAAATTCTCCCAAGGATATGGATATAATTTAGATTCTGAACTCAAGGAAGGGTTTATGTTAAGCAATTAGTTCAATTTTATTCAACATATTTTATGTAATCAAGCTTGACTTTTTAAGAAGTAATTGGTATCTGGTTTAGATTTTTCCCTCATGTTCTAGTTACTTCTGTAACCTTTATAAAATTGGAATTTCTTGTCTACCCTTAAACTAGTTATTAAGCGCTAATGAATGTTCCATAAAATTCATGGGAAAAGCTTCATCCATTAGATGTATCCAAGAGCAAAAAGATCATTTTATGCTACCACAACATCTAGAATAGTACTGTGCACAGTAAAGACTCTTGACTGTAATAAGCTGAAAACCAGTTTAAGAATGAATTTTATCAAAAGTCAATCAGTATATGCCAGGAACAGTTCTTACTGCTACCAAATGCTGTGGCAGCAAGCAACCAAAAATAACCATTTGCAACTCTTCAAGATTATTGTAAAATGATATACAAACACAACAACAAACATTCTAAATTATTTTTTTTTGGAGACAGAGTTTTGCTCTTGTTGCCCAGGCTGGAGTGCAATGGTGCAATCTCAGCTCACTGCAATCTCCGCCTCCCAGGTTCAAGCAATTTTCCCGCCTCAGCCTCCCAAATAGCTAGAATTACAGGCATGCGCCACCACGCTCAGCTAATTTTCATATTTTTAGTAGAGACAGGGTTTCACCATGTTGGCCAGGCTGGTTTCAAACTCCTGACCTCAGGTGATCCACCAGCCTCAGCCTCCCCAAGTGCTGGGATTATAGGCATGAGCCACTACACCCGGTTTCTATTACATTTTAAGGTTTCATCTTGGGTAGTGTTTTTCAAGCGAGGGACTGCAATTTATTATCCAAAATTAATTTAATGAGCCCAGACCAGCAAACGATGAAGGGAAGGGTGAGAAAGAGGAGGAATAAATAGAAAACATCTTAGTGCACAGGTAGTGTGGTTACGTATGTATTTCATTAACTTTTTTCTCTGTGTACATAGTACCCTGAGCAATGTGTATTTTAAAGGTGGGTTTGAGTAAAACTTAGGAAACACTAATCTGGGAGACAAACAGAAGCGGAAAGGATAAAGCAATGTAACCATCAGAGTTACCAAATTATGGTTTAGGAGGTGAGCAAGACTAACAGCTTCTATTGACTAGGAGACAGAGGTTTTGGAAACTCCCATAGATTTGTAAAAGCCAGACATCCCTATGTGAAAAATGACAAAGCACTTTCTTTTCTTACAGTAAGCCTAGGACAATGAGTAGCAAAGCTTGTGGTTGCCACCACTGATGTTTTTACTCTTTCAAACTTCCCAAGGTGGAAGAGGTCACTCTCTCCTCCTAACTCTTAGGCACATTTAACGCAGTTAAGACACAGTAGCCCCTTGAAAGATAATTACTGGTCCTTGAACAACTACTTCTAAAAAACATTAACTGTATTCTAGATTACAATTTAGAGTTTCAGGTAACACTCTGACATTCAGAAAAGTTAATTTGGAAGTATAACAGTCACACATCACAGCCCACTAAATCATCTGGAGAGCAGTACCAAAATAAACAACAAAATTTTTTTTAAGTATATGAAATGTCTCAAAAATCCGAAGCATACCTTAGAGTCATCTTGTTTTGAAAAGTCACTCTGAAGAATTAACATTGGAATTCTCTAAATCTTGGCCAATGAATCTGCTTTTCTTTGTTAACAGTGATTCTGAATATTCAGTGTCATTAATATAGCTAATTATTTTTGAAGTCATTTAAAACACACACACTTTTTACTGTATAGGGGACAGTTTCATAAATTACAGCTAGTATCTGTTCTAAGAGGCTCAAGGTGATGGTTATTTCTCAGGATGCATCCACTACCCATTACAACTACTATATATTCTGAGTTACCCAAATCCCACTATTATTACAGAACCACATCCCCCCATAATATTGTTATAGCCCTTTTTCACTATTATAAACCCCCATATGGTTAGAGACAGAAGAGGACAAAAAACATGCAGCTATAAAGAGGATTTCCCAGTTGCAAGGTGAAGGGTTCCCTTTAATCTCTCCTGATATAGTTTAATGTTCTGCCTGGTTCACTACCTCCTTTTTTCTTACACTTTGAAACTTGCTGTGGCTTGAGACATCAACCTTTGGCATAATCACCTGCTGGTTTTATAATCTGAGCGCACACTGTTGGAAAAAGGAGTTTCAGTCTTTGCTTACTAACAATTCTTCATGCTTACTAAAAATTCTTCACTGAACACAAATTCCAAAAAGATAAAACTTCGATAAGCACCTACCAGAAAGTCACTTTGCGTACAAGTACTGAAGAATGCACCAAGACAAATTAAGGGGTTCACAGCCTCTTATCCCTCGAAGCAAAAGACTTGTAGTTCAAACACTGATGACACAGGTTTTAATGAAAGAAGAGACCATTTATTTATCTATTCCGATCAAACATCACAGAAATTCAATTCTTATTGTAGTAGAGGACAAAGCTAGACAATCCTAATCACCCTAAATTAAAGATACCTCTCAATTTCTTCTCTCTCCTGGGCCATTACACCAAAACTAGAGCAGAACTATATCCACCTTCAGGCCAGAAGAAACAACATAATAGTTTATTGACCTCTGGTGTAGACCCAAACCCACAAGTCATCAGGCAAGCAGGGATCACAGCTAGTTGATGAGGCTAACAATCAAAAGTAATGCACTGGGTTTTTGGTTCCACACAAGCACACCTTTGGCAATTGCCCCATCAAAAATGGCCCAACCACTCTCTTCACCAAAACAAAAAAAAAATAATACTAACCAGGTACGGGAGCAATATATCCTGAATTGTACCAAAAAGACCACTATTTCTTGGCTGTTGGTAAATGCCCAATTATGCTCAATAATTCTTCATTTAGTGTCACTTGCCAGGTTTTAAAAGCCACCATCACATTCAACTCCGTAGATAAATGCGTTCAAAAGAGGTATTTGCCGACAAATTGCCTGTGACCAAACCTCACCACTACCACCATTATACTAGTTAAATCAGTGTTTGTGGCAAATAACTTAGACTTTTTATAAGTAAAATTTACCAAAGTAATGATAACTTCTAATTCTCTTTTTCTTAAGAAATCAAAGCAACACTCCAAAAAGGAAAGGTTAAAACTGAGCTCTCTGAAACACCTATTCGATGTATTTAACTGATGAACTAAGAATGGTGAAGTCAGAAGTGGAACTCAATTATCTTAAGAGATAAATGTTCTTTGCAATTAATTCCATTCAGCTCTTGCTCTGACCCCAACGAAATATAAAGCTGTCCTCACACAGAGTCTTCAGCCTTCTCTTAACCCGAAAGGAGTTACCTTTAACCCGTTCCCTTGACAGGTACAAAGTAACAGTAACCACAGCGGCGGACGAAGACGGATGAAATGACAACTGAACTGGGAGTCAGGGCATTTGTGTACGCCCTAAGACGGAGAGACTGAGGTGGGGCTGGAAACTATTTTCTGGCCTTCTCCCGCGTGCTGCTCCCGGGAAACCAACAGGATCCAGCACGCTCGGATTCAGCAGAGCCCTGGCCCCCGAGGTGGAGGGGTGGGGAAAAGGCAGCGGGGAGCCTTTTCAAGGAGTGGGGTAGGGCAGGGCTGGTGCAGGGGGAATCTCACTCGTGAGAGAACTTCCTAACCCCAGAAGGGGAGTGGGGGGTGGCAAGACCGTCCCGGCAGCGGCGGGGGCGACCTCCTCCGCTTTCTCACAGTCCAACATCTTTGTGTGGATAGTGCCGGGCTACGGGTCCTTGAGCAGCTGGTCGCCGGGGGCCTGGAGCCCAGGTCGGGAAGTCCACCCGCCACCCCCTGGCTCCGCGGGGCCCTCCTGGCCGGGACCCCCAGACCCTCTCCACCACCCGAGGGTCTGGAGGTGGGCGAGCGGACGAAAGCATCTCCGTGTGGGGACACCCGTTCCGCCACCTCCACCTCCTCGCTGGTCTTTGTCCCGTCGGTAGCCAGGGTCTCCGCCGGAGTCCCCAGGGGAACCCCCGACCTGGAGGCCTCGGAGCCCGGGTCGCCCCAGCTTTGTTCGGTCAACCGGGTGCAGGGACGCGGACACTTACCGTACACCCCAGCGAGGAAAAGCAAGAGCAAAGCAGACCTCCACCGCGGAGACTCTTTTGTGCTCCAGCGACGGGCCATAACCACGGCAGATGGAGGGAGCGAGGAGATGGAGGAGGAGGGAGGAGGAGCTGGGGCTAGACGCCGCTGCCGCCGCTGCCGCCGCCGCCGCCGCCGCCGAGCCCCCGGCTGCTCCCTGCGCTCTCCGCGGCGGCGGGAGGGGGAGGGGAGGGGCCGCGGCCGCCGCCGCCGCCGCCGCCGCCGCTTGCGCGCGCTCCCTCCCTCCTCCCCCCTCCCTCTGACCCTCCCTCAGCCGCACACTCGCCCGCTCCCACCCCGGGCTGTGCAAGAGCCCGCGCGGGGCAGCTCTCCTGGGGACAAGAGCAAGCAGCTCCCGCGCCGGCGCCAGGCGATGGGGTGGCGGACGCGGGACTCCGGCCTCGCGCCGCTCGGAGTAGCCGGCGCCGCCACTCGCCTGACGGAGCGCGCGCTCATCCGTGCGATCGGCAATCCCCTGGCCCGCCTGCCTCAGTTCCCGCCCCGCGTTCGGCTGGACTTTCCAAGTCTCTGGCCGATTTCCCCGCGACGGGAGCCCAAGGAGCAAGGCAGCGCCAATCGATGAGGGAGCGCGCGAACGCCGGCCGCGGGATGCCGGGGGGCTGGAGCTCGGGGGCCGGTGAGGAGCTCGGTTGCAGTTCGAGGCCTGGGCGCTGGCCCCAGCGAGTGGGGTGGGTAAGAGTTCGGAGGTTGAAGGTGGCTCCGTGTTGGGGGAGGCGTGGATGGTCGGAAGCTGAGAACTTGAGAGTTCCTTCCTCTATCCCGTATCCCCACGTCTCCACTTGCGGTCGGCGCGGAGCTCCGAGTGGAGGTGGGCGCAACTTAGTGCGGCCGACCCGGCAGCTGGTCGGTCCAGGAGCAGTGTGGATTCGCACGCTCAAGGTCCCCGAGACGAGTCGTGCAAGGCGTGTGCAGAGCCCCTGCAGTCTGGCGTGGAAGCTCCGGGAGGCCGTTTGACATCTCTCGCGGGGTCAGGGGTGCAGCACGGCCAGGATGCTCGGCAGGGCTGGAGCCGACTTTGGGGGTAGATTAATGACAGGAGAGTTCGCCCATCACTCTCCAGTTTCCCTAAAGCTCTTACTCCACTCCCGACAAATTCGGGTCCTCCTTTACTTAGATCACCAGAACACTTTTCTAAATAGTTCTGTAGTAACGCTGGCACATCAGACCTTCCGTCGTGTGTTTTTAAAGTATTTGTTTACAACGTCTTATTTCTATTAGATTTATGGTTGCCCTTTGCAAGCACTCTCCATGCTATTCATCGAAGACCTGCAATACACTATGCTGTCCTATTGACATAGCTTATCACTTTTTAATCCCAAACATCCTTGTGAGATAAATATTACCCAGGTTTCATGGAAAAAGAGTCGGAGAGCTTAAATTACTCATGGCAGGTAAGTTGTCGAAACAGTTTTTCTTATTCCAAAGTCAAGAGTGCTTCCCCTATACCACAGCAAATGCTAGCACAGTGCTTAGTGCCCAGTAAATGTTAAAATTTAAAACATACTTTCTGGGGAATACTTTTAGGCTTTCCCTCTATCTCCTACCGATTTACCCCCTTTTCATTTTTTTTTTAAACCAGGAAATGGTATTCCAAAAGATACGAGAAAAAATGTATTAATAAATGTTACAAAAATTTAATAATTAACAAATCTTATATCATCTGGCAAAAAAAAAAAAAAAAGCAACCAGCACTCCAAAAATGTTTTCCATTCTCTTTGAAAAGAAGCAACTTCAGTGTTTTTCACTAAACAAATTGCAGTTGTTGTCTTTCCTAGTTTTAGGATTCTAAACTCCACTTTCTTGTTTCTTAAGATCTCTTTCTATAAATTGCGCTGCCATGACAGCTGTGTTAAGAACAGGCCACAAGCAAAGTGAAGAAGTGGACTGGACTGTATCCTCCCCTGTCCACTTTTAGTACCATTCAAGGAACTCTATCCCCAACACGAAAACACACAGCGCCCTCATCAGTCCCTGTTACACTCCTCCCACCCCTATACTTGCTCATCCACCCAAATATGTCTTCTCACACTTGCCAGGTTATCAAACTTTTGGGTATCTGGACCCCTATAACACTTAAAATTTGGTGAGGACACCAAAGAACTTTTATTTATGTGGGTCATATTTGTTGATATTTACCATTTAGAAATTAAGATAGAAAAAAAGTAAATCCATTTAAAATAAAAAATGCGTTACAAATTTACATAATTCTGCTTTCCAAAACAAACACAAAAAAATTAGTAAGAAGAGTGGCAATGTTTTCCACTTCTATAAATCTCCCTAATGGCTGGTTTAATAGAAGACAGCTGGATTCTCATATCTGCTTCTGCATCCAATCTGTTGCAATATGTTGTTTTGGTTGAAGTATATGAAGAAAATCTAGACTCACACAGATATATAAATTGGCGAAGGGAGGACCTCATGTAGTTTCCTGAAATAGTCAGTGACACCCCCAATAACCCCCCTACCACCAGAAAAACTTTGAGAACTGTAGATCTAGGTGTCTGTCTTAATGCCTTCAAAACCTAAGTATTCTGTTTTTTATTAGAAGGGATCTAATAAGTTTTCAATGTTCACCAGTGAAGGGTATTTAAATTTTATGAGGGAACATTTTTGTTTATTGAAAAAAATTCTAGTTGGATATCAGATATGGATAAGTATCAAAGCACAGAATAGGTACTTAATGTTACTTCTCTTTTTGTCACCTAATCTACCTAGCTGGCCATCTGGGCTGATAACACCAAATTGTTTATCTGTGAGAAAGCACTTTGAAATCCAGAAAACTATAGCTAGCAGTGATTAATATTGATAACAATCGCATTGCAGTTTTGCTTGGCCAGTGTTCTGATCTTCATGATTTAAAGCATAAATCATGCCCCTGAGACCCATATCATTCTTACTCTGCATCCTCTGGATCCACAAATGTGCTTCAAAGAATCTCTTAAGCCTTCTGAAATTATATGAAGATTTTGTGTTCATGTACTGTTATAGAAAGAAGACATTGTTTTCAGCAGATGCTTGAAGGATTGTCTCAACCATTTTCTTTAAAGTTTGAGAAAAACTGAATGAGGCAACCATTTGAGCTGTTGCTTAATCCTTTTCTAAGTTGTTTTGGAGTTCCTCAAGTACATGCAATTGGGAGTGGAGCAGTACAGGGACTGCTGCTTTTTCCCTTGACGTATTTTGAAAAGGGCTACAATCTTCCACTATATGGAAACATCCCCTTAAATAATCAATCCTTTTGTTTGATTTTAAACTTCTCTTTTTTTCCTTGTCTGATTATCATCACATATAATGGTCTAATTTTTACTTGTCACCAATTAAAATTTGTTCCATCTCAATGTAGACGCTGCTTCATTTAGTAGCATTTGAGAATGTCATCAACACTGAGGTTAGACTGGGGAGCATTATCACTCCCACTCCAAGAATCATCTTTTATTGGAAAGAAAATTGATGATAGTGGGTTTTCTATTTGGCATGCTGCCAGAGAAAGTTAAATCTTTTAACTCCCTCAAAGGAATATTCTGTTTTTAAAAGAAAAACAAACTTGAACAAAAGCATATAAGTAACTAAAAGAAAGACAGTTTTTTAAGATTAAAGTTAAATAAATGAGATCCCTTTACAAGTGAATTGTAATTTCCATTGGTGCTGAATAATATAGGCTAGCAAATGAGATCCATCAATCTAGGTAACTTCTATATCAGTTCACCAGCACATTTATTGTGGTTAAATATTCTGGACTGTGACAGCATACCCAGCATTGTACCAAGTAGTCAAAGATGTAATCCTGGCTCTAAATTAAATAACCCCAATTCAAATAGATTTAGTTTTACCCTCATAAACTTGACTTAATTATAAAACCAGACCACAGAGCATGCAATGACTTATAGTGGCAATAACATCTATCTCTTGTAGACATATAAAACAATTGCCTCCGCAAAGATAAAAGAAGTAAAGGGAGCATTAACTACAGATATTGGTATATATAAAGAGATTCTGAACTTTTTTGTTGTCATTTAAGTGCTAAGTTTCAAAATGCACGTAACTTTGTGTTTAAGTTCTCATGATTGATGGAGGATATGAGCTGGAAGTGTAGGTAGGATGAAATCTCATTCCATATCTCCCCATGAGCCCATCAGAAATAAATTTGGCAGCTGTAATGGCAACTCGATGGCTCTTTATGGGGAAATATTGCTAATTTCAGGCATATATAACTTATTTGTTTGTTTTCTTCTTAAATCCAGAAAAGATTTGAGGTTCCCCAGTATATTTGGCAAATATAGTTATCCTTTGGTATACGTGGGGGATTGGTTCCAGGATACCTCTCCCTTCCGTATACCAAAATCCATGTATACTTAAGTTCAGTGGACTCTATGGAACCAGAACCCACCCATATAACAGCAGCATTCCTATATGTGGGTTTCGCACCATCAATATTTGATCCATGTTTGGTTGAAAACAAAATCACATAATAAGTGGACGATGCAAGCACTTCAAACCTGTGTTATTCAAGGGTCAACTGTATAGTATACTGTGGTGGATAAAGGCTTATATGGTTTGGATTCATGACCCCACCCAAACCTCATGTCCAGTTGTAGTCCCTAGTATTGGAGGAGAGGCCTGGAGGGAGATTATTGGATCATTAGGGTGAATTTTCCCTTTGCTTTCCTTGCAGTATAGTAAGTGTGTTCTCATGAGATCTGGTTGTTTAAAAGTGTGTAGTGTCTCCCCTTTCACTCTCTTCTTCCTGCTCCAGCCACATAGGATGTGTCTGCTTCCCCTTTGCCTTCTGCCATGATTGTTAGTTTCTGAGGCCTCCCCTGCCATGCTTGCTGTACAGCCTGTG
This sequence comes from Cacajao melanocephalus, assembly GCA_963573385.1. Taxonomy (NCBI): domain Eukaryota; kingdom Metazoa; phylum Chordata; class Mammalia; order Primates; family Pitheciidae; genus Cacajao; species Cacajao melanocephalus. Next base: position 17,059 of record CAUYLG010041146.1, on the reverse strand, counting down.
GAACTGTAGGTCAGTTAAACCTCTTTCCTTTATAAATTACCCAGTCTTATAGCAATGCAAGAATGGACTAATAAAAGACATAAGCCTCAAGAATTTAACCATGCTGGGGTTGATCTACATGTTCAACCTTAGTAAAGAACCTAACTTCTTGTACCTCATATTCCTTCCTATAAAACTGGGGAAAAATGGGATCTTCTTTGATCATCTACATACCTTGAGATCATAATTGCTAAAATATATTGAATTCCCATGGGATGCTATGCATTCAGTCCTCAAACAGTCGATAGTATGATTATCCCCATTTTTCAAAAGAACAAACAGGCACAGAGATACTCAGTAATTTTTCTCAAGATCATAGTAAATGGACAGCATTTAGACTCAGGCAGTTTGACTCTAGAGCATGCTCTCTTAATCATTTTACCAAGTTGTGTGTAAAGCACTTAATACACTTCCAGGCACCTAGGAGATACTCACTAAATAGCAGCTACTGTTATTAAGCATATAAATGACATAAGCAAAATGATCCTATTCTCTCATATCATACAATTTAAAATAAAATCTATGTAGTTATTCTCTGTCTCCCAGAAACAACCATACTAACTTGAATTCTGTTTAAGCTAAGTAGACATAAGCCTCTTTTAGATTTATATTTTAAAGTATTATTTCCTTGAATTTTTGAAAGTAGCAAGTGAATATAAATTAGATGAATCAGAAGTCTGGCTTTTTGCTGCTTGTAGTAATTTTTTTCATTGACCTTGGAGTCAGTATTTATAGTTTCCTTTGAAGATCAGAGAACCCTAGGTTGCTTATTGCCTTAATCTTCAGAAAAGATCTATGACAGATTTTTTCTGATCTCAAAGAATACATCAATCATATGAAACTGCTCAGTTATCAGGCCATGAAAACACAGGTCATTTCTACCAAAGAATAGATTACTCCAGCTTCATCATGAAAAGAATATTCTCCTTGGAAATACCCAGGCAGGTTTGCATTTTGAATACATCCCAGCTGTGATGGAAAAGAATAGTCTAAGCCTTTCAATTCCCAGAGTCCACTGCCTCACTTGCACAGCACAGGACATGAAAGAAATTGTGTCAAAAGCATTTCAGCATAAAAATTTTATTCCTGTACTCAATGAAGTGAATTAAGTGAAAAAAGTTAAGCACTTTAGAACATTATATTGGCTGGTCACCAGTGCACTTAACTCCAGTCACTACAACGTTTATTTCTATGTAATTAGTAGCTCTGTTTAAGTACAGAGACGCATCAGATGGTAACTCCAATTTATAAATACTCATATATACATAATTTCATAAAATACTTTCAGTTTTTAAATGCACAACTTAAAGGCAATTAATGGCAATGAACAGTTTTTAAATTGCATAACTTAAAGGCAATTAATGGCAATGAACCTGTTATTTGGAGGGTACCTTAGCTGGCCTGTGAGTGGAGAAGAAAGGGCAAGTCCCAGAGCAGCTGTGCTACTTATGTTTCTTCTGGGATAGAGTCTCAGAAGTTCTAATCTTCAGCACTCCAGAGACTGGGATATATAGGGACGAGCCTCCTCTGGACATTTTGCCCTCTTTCATTGCCTCAGACAGACAGAAGCAGTCACCCAGGCTGCCTACCATGCACACTTACTCTTCCCCACTCCCATCCCATCTTCCTGTTCAGTGGATGATGTCTTTCAAGAAGTCTGTTCTCACAGCATTGGCCACACTCATTAGAATAGTTGACCAATTTCCCTACAGCTCCTCCTAGTACAGGCTCCTCCTGCTGGCAAGGCATGTTGTGGACATTCCTTATAACTCTGAAAAAATAGTGCTAAGAATTGAGACATGGACGTCTCTCTGAAGATGAGAGAAGTATTCTAAATTCACTTATTCCATTGATATATTTTTGGCTGGTGCATTTGCAGATGTGGGGAATAGAATCAGAATATTTGGATTCTCCTGCCTTCATTGAGGGAGAGAAATAAGGAAAGTGAGAAGGAGAGAAAGCTCCAGATAGACAGGGACTTTTGTGTTTTGTTCACTGGAAGCACCTGGAAGAGGGCCTGTCACCAAATAGATGTTCAGTAAACATTTATTCAGTGAATGAATAAAGAATCTCGGGAATTAAATAGATTATTGGGGAAAATGAGAAGCAAAGCTATTAGGCAGGGGTAATGCATTGAAGGAGGTAGGGGGGAGGGTGGTGGCAGAGAGAGAGAGAGAGAGAGAGAGAGAGAGAGAGAGAGAAAACAGATACTTGTCTAGACATTAGTGTCCAAGTGGCCTGCAGTGAAAACTGCTAGGTTTGGAGCCTAGGCACAAAGGGAGTCAATCTTTGATGCCTAGTCTTAGAAACAGCCAATAAATACACTGCAGGATGAAACCCACATATTCTCATGTGCTGATATTCAAGATACTGCTTAATGAGATTTTTTCGAAACGTGAATCTGGTATTGAAGCCATAGTTTTCTATTATTTTACTGTCAGTGTTTAATATTTCCTCTATACTAGGTTGTAGGCTCTTTATAGCCTCAGCTGGCCTTATATGACCTGTGAGTTGGATACTACTTATTTTATTGACTATTAAAATAAACAGGATTTTGTTCTGTAACTCAGCAGAAACCCTTAGAAAAAAAGTATTTTCAAAACATTCTTCAGTAAGCTGTGAGCTAACACTTTGCTTCAGATGTGCAGACAGATTCCAATTCTGTTGTCTATCAAGTTAAACTGTTCCTTAGAATTAGTCTAAGGAGGTGATGAAATTAATGCTGAGTGTGAAGTCAGGATCAGGGAGCAGAGAAGGGAACCCAGATGGCCAGACCTTTGCAATGTGAATTCAAATATGTTCAATGCATTATGAATTTCTGGCCATCAGTCACCAACATATGAAAATGATAAGTATAAAGAGCACTTTCCAACTTTGAAACTCCAAAGTAAATTATCTTTATTATTCATCATTTGCTATTACCAACATTGTCTTCTGTCAATGTGTATTTGCTAAAGTTGAGGGTTCAGCAAAATAAAACCAATTCTCTAAAAATTAACTAGAATGTTACTAAGATTTTATTCATAATCCACTCTATATTTTTGAATACTTGAAATATGCTCAAGATTGTAAACAATGTAGATGTTCACATTACCTGACTCAATCACCAAACTGTGGAGGTTCTACTCTGTCAGGCTAGTCCTTGTAGATACAACAGAGCTTATAATCTAGTGGGGGAAACAGATATATCAATAAATATAAACAACATTTATTCAGTAAGTATTTATTGAGCACCTACTATGTGCCAGTTATTGTTCCAGGTTCTGGGACTGTTCAGTGAACAAACATGGTAACAGTAGAGATACATACGTATAAGATACATCAGAGCCATAGGGGAGAATTAGAGAAGTTTTTACAGAGGAAAAACACCTGATTGAAGAAAGGAAGAATGAGTAGAAGACTGCCAGTAAAGAAGGAGATTTGCAAGGGGTAATGGAAAAGCATTGAAGGCAGAGGGACATCAAGTAGAGATAGGAGAGGAGAAGAGAGTGTGTTCTAGGAATATAAAGTAGTTTGGTATTGCTGATTTAGTAGGGGTGGGGGAAGGTGAGGAAATCAAACTATAATCAGGAATTACATCACCAAGGATTATAAGTGCCATGCAGATAAGTGTAGTTTTATTTTGTATGATGCAGGCTATTGAGAGCCTTGAAAGAATTTTGAGCAGAGGAGTTAGGCTCCATTTTGACTGAGCCAGGCTCCATTTTGACGGAGACCAGCGTGGGAGGAAAAGGAAAGGTGGAGGAGAGCAGTCAGGAGTAGGCTACAGACAGCACCGAGGAGATGAGATGAACTGAGGAGTGCCCAGGAGCAGTGCTATGGGAAGTAGAGAACACAGTCAATGGTTGTGTAGCAGATAGAATTTAAGACTCCCAGATTTCTAGTTTGAGCAACTAGATGGAGTGAAGTGGGGAGAAGAGGACAGGGAAAATAATGAGTGTAACTTAGAACCATCACATTCAGGTAGGGAAATTCAATAGGCAGTTGGGTATACTGTGTATTTCAGAGGAGAAAAATGGCTGAAGGCAGAAAATGACTAGCATTGGTAAGATTGCTTCTGGAGAGGATGAAGTTTCCCTTAGAGAATATGGAAAACATCAGTATTACAGAGGGCAGAGGTGATACAGGAAAAGGAACCAACAATAAGAGGAGAGAGAAAAGGTATGGCCAGTGGGTGGAAAGATATGAAGAAAAGTCTGGTATCACAGACACCAAGCAAAGAAAAGTTTACTGAAAGAGGTAAGGTAAAGTGTGTCTGTGCCAAAGAGAGCTCAAGTAATAAAAGGTCAAGATGTGAAGAGGAACTAACAAAATTGTCTACAAGGAAGTCTAATGTTCTTATCGGAGGCCTCTACAGAAATCTCTTTGGCCTTTGATATAGATTAGAGCTGAATTCTTGGTGATCTTTATTTTTTTTTTCTGATTTCATCAAGAATTTTGTCCTTTTTTTTCCCCCCTCATCCTGTTAGGTTACAGCATTATCCATTTTGAAGTTAAACCTAAGAATTTCTAAATTCAGCATGGACCCTGGATACAACATTGAAGTATGTAAAGTTTGTCTTCACCACCCAATGATTCCCTTTTTGTTTCCCCTCTGTTCTCCCCAGCCTTGCTTACATTCTTTTCCTTCAACTTCAGGCTCCCGATATATTGAAGCTTTCTTGCTCTCTCCTTCCATCAGAAATGATTCCTGGCAAAAAACATAAAACAAGCAAAAAAAACCTTCATAAAAAAATCCACCTTGAAGCTACATATAGCTACTCTTCTAGAGTATTTATAATTTAACGGGTCATTAATGGAAGTGTCAGGGTGTAATTTCAGTGGGTTGGGGAGAGATTCGTGGTCAGGGATGTTTTCCCAATTCCCCTCTAAGGTGAACCCTTACTGCACAGCAATCCTTCCCTGAGATAGAAGACAAGTCAGTGCAAGAATGCCTAATTATTTCTCCTAGAGCCATACTAAACCTTTAGAAGACTTAAAGGTCACAAACATTTATTATATCAGTAATGTTCTTTTTGGAAATTATATTTTTGGCTGATAGTATTTCAATATACTCAGTTGCTAACATAATAGCCAAAGAACATGTATCCTTTATCTTGTTTAATGCCAATTACTCTGTCACTATTTTGCTTGGCACTATTGGAATAACTTCAAATATGGTATGGGACGGACAAGTTCAGCTCTACAGAGGCCCAATATATCTGTGTCTACTAAATCAGCTGTCCCCTATTACCTTTTTTAAACAATATTAATAACTGACTTCTGTACAGCCAAGTAGTCTGATCATGCTTTTAATTTAATACAGTTGTTTAGAAAGGGAAAACAATCTCATTAATCATTTTTAAGATTCATTTTATGTGTGCAGTAAGTATAGACACCATGTTTCGTAAAACAGTCTCTGCTGAAGTTCTCTGACTGGAAAAAAATAATAGCTCAGCAAGTGAAAAATTTTATTGTCATGAACTTCACTTTTAAAAGTAAAGGTAAATGACAAGGATTTGCCTATTCTGATATGCAGTGTAAAATTATATTAACTTTTGTTCAGTGTATCCTTTAAAATGTGTTACGGTTTCATGGATATGTTTGTATCGCATGTAAATTATTTATGCTCTTAATCCTTTATTTACATTTAAGCCTTAGGGAACAAGGTTTCTAACAAATGCACTGTGTAAAAATATTCTTTGGCCAAAAGAGAGGAGGAAGTGTACAAACTCAAAGATATCCTAACCGTCAAAGGCCCATTATCAGAGGCATGTGTGGACCAGCGACCTCATCCTGGCCGGAATGCTCAGTCTCATGCTCCTCGCAGGCAGGAAGCAGTAGATTAGCAATGCTTTCTGTTTAAATTAAATTTGTGTTGTGTAAGAAATGCAAAGGAAAATCTTTAGTACGTCCCTTAATAGTCTCACTAGAATAGATTGGGTGAACTCATAACGACTATGGTATTTAAGGAAAAGTACTCTCTAAGAAATAGAAGCATTACTCCGAACGAATGATGAGAAATTTATTATCAGAAACGAGAGCTAGGCACAGAAATGTAGGAATAGAAATAATCTACTCAGGACTTGGTGTGATTGTATTTTCTCTGAGGTGTTGTCAAGGACCATTAAGCAGAAGGGGCATTTATAGAATCCTAAGACTGTCAGAACTGAAAGGGTCATCTTTAGTCCAATCTTCTAATTTTACAGGTGAGAAAACCCAGGCCCATTTTTAAAAGGGCAATAATACCCTGTGAATTCTGTTGAGGGACAGGCATTCTCAGGGAAATGGGGACCTAGCAGTAGACCTTGGGTAGAGGTGGGGGAGGAAAGACAGACTGGTTTTCAGAAAGGAAGCCCAAACTCCCGGGAAGAGCATGGCACAAAGCCGGGCACAGTGGCTCATGCCTGCAATCCTAGTACTTTGAGAGGCCAAGGCAGGCGAATTGAGCAGCCTGAGCCCAGGAGTTCAAGACCAACCTGGGCAACGTGGCAAAACTCCATCTCTACTAAAAATACCAAACGTTAGCCAGGCATGGTGGCAGGTGCCTGTAGTCCCAGCTACTTGGGAGGCTGATTCAGGAGAATCACTTAAACCCGAGAGGAAGAGGTTGGACGACAGAGCGATACTCTGTCTAAAAAAAAAAAAAAAAAAAGGAAAGAGCATGGCATATGGAGGGCTGAGATGGGCAGGAGTATTCCAACAGATGGATAGCACATAGCTGTTACTAGGAGACAGTCTGTTAGCACATGTACATCTAGGTAGGTATAAACCCTGAGCAGATAGCTGGGACCTTAGTTATTCATCTTCAATCCAGAGGCAGATATCCTGCCCCTAGAAAGAAGGGAAGTCTAACAAGAGCAAGACGAGGCTTCAGTCCCAGAAAGACTGGGATGCCAGTTAAGTCAAAAATAGATAATCAGCATCATTAGACTGGATGTTCGAGGTGAGTATTACAGCCTTAGAGCGAGAGATATTTCTAATACTGGGGCACAGGGTCAGAGCTCATAGAAACAAAGTAGAAAAATGGTGTGTTCCAAGATGCTAGGGTAGAAGCCCCTACATTCTTCTTAAGAGAAGGATTTTTTCTAAGAAACTCTAGGATGTGGACATTCAGTGGTTCCAGCTGTGAGAATAGGGTTTCAAATCTCATGAAAATACATTTAGACACTTCTAACATCCCAGACTCAGTTTAAAGCAATTTTTGTGCATTATCAGGTTACTTTTCACATTTAATAGATGTCTTAGTCTATTGAATTTGCTGTAAAAGTACTGTAGACTAAGTGGATAGTAAACAATGTATTTCTTATAGTTCTGAAGGCTGTGAAGCCCAAGATTAAGATGCTGGCAGATTCAGTATCTGGTGAGGGATTGCTTCCTTGTTCAGACAGCAGTCTTTTTTCTGTAACTTCACGTGGTGGGAGAAAGTGAAGGTCTCTGGGGTCTCTTTTAGAAGGACAGTAATTCCATCTATGAGGGCTCTTCTCTCAGAACCTAATTACCTCCCACAGGCCCCACCTCTGAATACCATCACATGGGCATTGGGATTTAACATATTAATCAATGGGTGGGGAGAAGATACAAACATTCAGTCTAAGTCAACTGATGAACCTAATCTAGGGATTTTACTATAGCGATTCTCAAATGTAACTTGTATTAGCAACATAGGAATAAAGAAGTAGAAGAAAACTTGTTCTTTAATTCCTCATTAATAATATTATCTGTTCTCATGCATGAATTTAATAACAGAACTTTGAATAATGCCTCTTGCTTTTATTTCCAGCAAAAAGAGAAAAATGAAGAACAATAAAAATGTAATTAGAACACTATGCAAGATTTCAGATAAGTGGAATAATCTGTCTTCTTTGAAAATTAATGTTATTCAGTTCAGCATTTGCTTAGACCCTAACCTGTGAAGGAGCTTGGGACTGAAGGTTAATATGGTGTGATAGCTGATGTTATATGTGGTACCCAGTTGTTTGGTCAGAGACTAGTTTAGATGTTACTGTAAGGATTTTTTTAAAAATACATAATTAGCATTTAAATCAGTAGACTAAGTAAAGCAGATTACCCTCCATGATATGAATGGGCCTCTTGCAATCAGGTAAAGGCCTTAAGGACAAAGACTGAGGTTTCCTGAAAAAGGAATTCTCCTCAATACGGCAGCATAGAAACTCTTCATGAATCTCCATCCTGCTGCCTTGTGGAATTTGGACTCAAGACTGCAACATCAACTCTTGCCTGCTGATCTGTCCTACAAATTTCAGACTTGACAATCTTTACAATCACATGAGGCAATTTCTTAAAATCAATCTCTATCTAGTTACATGTTTATCATCTATTTATCTATCCTTTTGGTTCTGTTTCTCTGGAAAACCCTGGCTTATGTATAGGGCCCATTTTTACACTGAAAATCAGTCAAATGCAGAAAAATCTTCAACACCTCAAGTATAATAGCTTGGTCTGGTTAGGCCAGAAGCATTTGGATTTCTTTTTTAGGTGTTACCAGGAAAACAACACATCTCAATACATTGTACTTCAATTTCCCATGCCCAGACTTGATTAGTTTCATCTAAATTTAGGTCACAGTAAATCTTGAATCTACTGAATCTCTGTCATTTTTCCTTTCAGGGGTTCTTTTAAGCCAAGTTTTAGTAAGAACATATGAAAATAACAGTGAGGCCATGGCAAATAGGAAAATCTGATAATTTGAAGGGCACTTTGATCAGCAGCTTAGATCATCATTAATTATACCAAGCATTTATTTTTAAAATGGTATCAAGTTAAGCAACTGATTTGTTGTTTGCCATCAGTTAAAAAGCATTTAAGTAAACCATGGATTTAAAAAATACCCTTTCCATTTGTATTTTTTATGACTTCTTAAAAGTTGATTGTAACCTAAAAGGATCTCCAATTCTCACTTACTGGTTTTACAAATTGGGAACAGAAAAATTAAATGATCGTGAGTGGTGATTTATTCTCAACCAACAGCCAGACTGAATTTTTGTAAACGTGTCAAGTCATATCAGCCTACTCAAAAATGTCCGAGGACTTCCTAACTCTCTCTGAGAGAAACTGAAGTCCTTTCGAGTTGTACAAACCACCCCTTGAGGTGCACCTTCCTTCTATGACTCCAGTTACCACTTTAACTTCATCTCCTAGCATTGTCTTCCTAGTTAGAAAAAGATAGAAGGAGAGAGAGAGACAAAAATTTTTTTTTAATGAATTGGCTCATGGAATTGTCGGGGCCAGCGAGTCTGAAATCTGCAGACCAAGCTGGCAGGCTGGAGACTCAGAGAAGAACTGGTATTGAAGCTCAAATCCAAAGGTAGTCTAGAGGCAAAATTCTCTCCATCTGGGGGAACTTCAGTTTTTGCTCTTAATGCCTTCCACTGATTGTATTAGGCTCACCTACATTATGGAGGCTAATTCGCTTTACTCAAAGTCTACTGATTTAAATGTTAATCTCATCTAAGAAATGCTTTCACAGCAACATCTCGACTAGTGTTTGACAAAATATCTAGGTACCATGGCCCAGCCAAGTTGACACATAAAATTAACCATCACAGTGTTATTAAGTGAAGAAAGGAGAATACAACTTAAGAGGAAATGGAAAGGAGGAGAGAAGAAGAATGGTGTAGAAGCAGTAATGGGGAACAAAGGGTTATATATTGCATATATAGTCTGACTTAATGCTGAGTCAGTTTGCTACTTAACTAGAGAGTTTTATTGTCCTGTTACATAAGAATTAGATTGGCTCCTGAATCAGGAACCAAAGTAACCAGATAGGTTTAACACAGTCTTCAGTTGTTAGAGCAAGTTAGGGCACGATAGCTCAGATCATTGACATTCTAGCCATACATGTTGAATATACTTTCTTAATTGTTTTAATGCTTTGCCTCATGTTTCCTCATAACACATATAAAACACTACATGATATATTTATCACATGTGTTAGAACATAGGTATTCTCTATGCTTACGTTTATTCAACATATATTTGTGTATTTTTCCTACTTTCTGTTTTTAAACTATAAGAATATCATGTGATAATGAGTACTGGGCATTTGGCTTAATAATAGCAACATTGATAATAATTATGAACTGTCTTCTCATATCACCATGAATATCATTCATGGACTGATTCATGTGCCATTTCTAGGCACAAGACCCTAGAAATGTTAATATTCTACCAACTTCACTACAGCAAATAGGACTAAATATGTCATTATATAATTTATGATATGCTAGCCTAGCGTATCAAATTAGTCCAACAAGAAGTTACCATCCTGATTTTTAGTGTTACATTATGCTACCTACACATTATCCATTTTTAGCTCCAGATATGTGAATTTTTTTTATGATTATGGTGTAGACCATCCATGGACTAAGTCTGGTTTTCTTAGAAAGAAATATGTGTATTTCCTATTACACAGTTGCTATTTGACAAACCTACCAAGCAGAAGTTGCTATTTGGCAAACCTTCCAAGCAGAAGTGTACAGCTGTGAATCCAATGACCTTTTCTCTTCATTTTGTGAAATTTCTGACAAATTCATCAGTAAAGGATTTTGTTATGGTCATGTATTTGTTCTATTTCGCTGTTTTTGTTGTTTCCTGTTTGTTTAGAGTATGCTTTCTTCTTGCTTCTCCTGGTCAGACTTGAGATAGGAGCTTCTTTATTACTCCCTTATAATTGTTATTTGATCAGTGATTTTTGTAACAAAAGTTGCTTTTCCATAATACTCATAATAACCACCATTTCTTGAATACTCACTCTTCTCTTTATGCATATGAATATTGTTAATATTCATAATTTTGACAATTTAGGTAACCAAAGCTTGAGAGGTGGAGTAACTTATGTAAGATGTCACAACTAATAAATGGCAGGGAATGATTTGAACCCATCTGTTAGACTCCAAAGCCCTTGTTCTTTCCACTATGTCATGCTGCATACACTAGCTCATTTTATTTTTTAAGCAATAACAAGTGCTGACATTTTTTGAACACTTAATATGTACCTGTTTTACACATTTGACATAAATTATCTCTTTTAATCCTTAAATAGCCTTACAAGATAGGGACTATTGCTATCTTTCCTTTGTAAAAGAAGAAATGGAAGCCCAGGAAGGATAAGTAACATACCAACGTGTATATCTATGTAACACACCTGCACATTCTGCACATGTACTCCAGAACTTAAAGTATAATTTAAAAAAAACCCATAAAAGTCAATAAAACAGCTCATGAAGCTCAAAAAAATAAAATAAAAGAAAGAAAAAAGATAATGTGCCAAAATCAGGTAAGTAGTTTCTGGTGAAGTTGGGTAAATAAAGGAGATGTCATTATGATTCCCATTTTACAGAAGAAGAGACAGATTCAGAGAGATCAATGATTGGCTCATATTTACAAAGCTGGTAAGTGGCAAAATTGAGTCTCATTGCTCCTCTAGTTCCAAATTTAATGGCTTAACAAGAGTAGTATAAAATTATTTTTTAAAAAGTAGAGTTTTTAGTGGCTATTGAAAGATAAAAGAGCTGTATAATGAGAACTCTAAGCATTTCCTGTACATAAAACTTAAATTAAGTGAATGGAAGTAAGAGATGCAGAGGAAACACATTAAAAACACTAAATAACCCTTTCACACCATGAAGAATAACTGTGGAAATTGAGAAAAAGCAATAAAAGACAGCCCAACCAAGCATGCAGAAATTAGAAATTAGATTACTCTTTGGAAGGAGATGTAACTAGCAATTTTAAAGATATTTTTAACTCTATGCATTAAGGGGAACCATTTAACTCTACATCTTTCTTTTCCTTTTCACCATTTTTAATAGACAAATCACTTTGGTCACTTCTTTCAATGTTTGAAATGCAAGCAATCATGGCTTCATCAGTATAATGCTATGAAGTTTATAACACAAAACTTAAGACCCTGAAAGAATCAATTTTAAACTTCAAGTTCCTCCTCACTCCTTTTTTTTTTTTTTAGGAGTGAATGTAACTATTTATTACCAACAGTAAGTATCAGCAGTAAATGAATTTTCATTTAAGGCAGAACTTGTTCTCAGTTCTGATTATCTGCGTAATGTGCTATGATCACTAGTAGCTATGGCAAACTTGCCAAACTTTCCAGACTAGCAAACTGCACTCATTCAATTGCATGTCCTATGGGACAACAAAATTTGAGACAAAGGAACAATAATAACACAAATTTATACTCGTGTAGAAAGTCAGATTTTAATTTTAAAACACTTCAAATATTATAAACAATAAAATGGGGGGATTATGAGTCTGTTGGAGATTGGGTGAAATAATGCAGTTACCCATCTGAAGGAATCTGTCTTACTAAATTTATATTATTGCTGAATCACTCTATGTGACATGGAGTGCATTTTTTTTAACTTTTATTTGAGGTCCAGAAGCACATGTGCAAGTTTTGTCATATGTGCTTCTGGACCTCAAATAAAAGTAAAAAAATATACATTTGCAGGGTGATATGGTTTTGCTGTGTCTTCACCCAAATCTCGTCTTGAATTATAGCTCCCATAATCCCCACATGTTATGGTAGGGACCTGGTCAGAGGTAATTGAATAATGAGGGCAGGTGTTTCCCATGCTGTTCTCATGAGAGTGAATAAGTCTCATGAGATATAATGCTTTTGTAAAGGGCAGTTTCCCTGCACATGGCCTCTTGCCTGCTGCCATATGAGACGTTCCTTTACTCTTCCTTCAACTTCCACCATAATTGTAAGGCATCCCCAGTAATGTGGAACTGTGAGTCAATTAAACCTCTTTTTCTTTATAAATTACCCAGTCTCAGATATTTTTTCATAGCAGTATGAAAATGGACTAATTCAGTAAATTGGTACTGCAGAGAATGGGGCACTGCTGTAAAGATACCCCAAGATATGGAAGTGACTTTGAAACTGGGTAACAGGCAGAGGTTAGAACAGTTTGGAGGGCTCAAAAGATGATTGGAAGATGTGGGAAAGTTTGAGACTTCCTAGAGACTTGTTGAATGACTGACCAAAATGCTGATAGTGATATGGACAATAAAGTCCAGGCTGAGGTGTTCTCAGACGGAGATGAGGAGCTTGTTGGGAACTGGAGTAAAGGTCACTCTTGCTATGCAAAGAGACTGGCAGCATTTTGCCCCTGCCCTAGAGATCTGTGGAGTCTTGAACTCAAGAGAGATGATTTGGGGTGTCTGGCAAAAGGAATCTCTAAGTAGCAAAGTGTTCAAGAGGAAGCAGAGCATAAAAGTTAGCAAAATTTGCAGCCTGATGATGTGATAGAAAAGAAAACCCCATCTGCTGGGGAGAAATTCAAGCCAGCTGCAGAAATTTGTATAAATAATGAGGAGTAGAAAGTTAATTACCAAGACAATAGGGAAAATGTCCCCAGGGCATGTCAGAGACCTTCACGGCAGCCCCTCTTATCACAGGCTCAGAGGCCTAGGAGGAGCAATGGTTTCCTGTGCTAGGTCCAGGTCCCCTCCACCCACGTGTGCAGTCTTAGGACTTGGTGCCCTGTATTGGGCACAGCCTCCAGCTGTGGCAAAAGGGGCCAAGGGACAGCTCAGGCCATGGCTTCAAAGGGTTTAAGCCCCAAGCCTTGGCAGCTTCCACATGGTGTTAGTCCTGCAGGTGCACAGAAGACAAGAATTGAGGTGCGGGAACCTCTCCCTAGATTTAAGAGGATGTATGGAAATGCCTGGATTTCCAGGTTTGCTGCATGGAGAACCTATGCAGCCCTCATGGAGAACCTATGCTAGGGCAGAAGGGAAATCAGAGATTAGAGCCCCCACACAGAGTTCCCACTGGGGCACCACTTAGTGAAGCTGTGAGAAGATGGCCACTGTCCTCCAGATCCCAGAATGGTAGATCCACCAACAGCTTGTACCATGTGCCTAGAAAAGCCATAGACACTCAGTGGCAGCCTGTGAAAGCAGTCTGAACAGGGGCTATGCCCTGCAAAGCCACTGGGGCAGGGCTGCCCAAGACCTTGGGAACCCACCTGTTGCATCAGCATGACCTGGATATGAGACATGGAGTCAAAGGAGATCATTTTAGAGCTTTAAGGTTTGATTGGCCACTGGATTTTGAACTTGCATGGGGCCTGTAGCCACTTCATTTTGGCAGTTTCTCCCATTTGGAATGGGTTTATTTACCCAATGCCTGTACCCCCATTGTACCTAGGAATTAACTAACTTGCTTTTAATTTTACAGGCTCATAGGCAGAAAGGACTTGCCTTGTCTCAGATGAGACTTGGACTGTGGACTTTTGAGTTAATGCTGAAATGAGGTAAGAATTTTGGGGACTGTTGGGAAGGCATGGTTTTGAAATGTGAGGACATGAGATTTGGGAGGAGCCAGGGGCAGAATGATGTGGTTTGGTTGTGTCCTCAACTTAATTTTATATTGAATTGTAGCTCCCATAATTCCCACATGTTTTGTGAGGGGTCTGCTGGGAGGTAATTGAATCATGGGGGTGGATTTTTCCCATGCTGTCCTCATGATAGTGAATAAGCCTCATGAGATCTGATGGTTTTATAAAGGGCAGTTCCTCTGCACACAGTCTCTTGCTTGCTGCCATGTAAGACGTGCCTTTGCTCCTCCTTTGCCTTCCTCCATGATTTTGATGCCTCCCCAAACATGTGGAACTGTGAGTTAATTAAACCTCTTTCCTTTCTTTTAAATTATCTGGCCTTGGTAACTGCATGTCATGGAGGTCTGGTGTACAGATAATTTTGTGAAATGATTAATAAGCATGGTACTCAGTAGGTATTTTTCCTGATCCTCTGCCTCCTCCAAACTTCCACCCTCAAGTAGGCTCCAGTGCCTTTTGTCCCCCTCCTAACATCTATATATTCTCAGCTATCAATAAGTATATGTGGTATTTGATTTTCTGTTCCTGTGTTAGTTTGCTTAGGATAATGGCCTCCAGCTCCATCCATGTTGCTGCAAAAGACATGATCTTGTTCTTTCTTTATGGCTGCATAGTATTTGTGGTATATATGTACCACATTTTCTTTATCCAGTCTACTGTTGATGGGCTTTAGATTGATTCTATGTCTTTGCTATTGTGAATGGTGCCACAATGAACATAAACATGTGTGTGTCTTTATGGTAGAATAATTTATATTCCTTTGAGTATATACCCAATAAAGAGATTGCTGGGTCGAATGGTATTTCTGTTTTAAGTTATTTGAGGAATTGCCATGTTACTTTCCACAATAGCTGAACTAATTTACACTCCCATCAGCAGTGTATAAGCATTCCCTTTTCTTTGCAACCTCACCATCATCTATTATTTTTTGACGTTTTAATAATAGTGATCTGACTGGTATGAGATGGTATTTCACTGTGGTTTTTATTTGCATTTCTCTAATGATTAGTGATGTTGAGCATTTTTAAATATGCTTGTTGGCTGCTTGTATATCTTTCTCTAAATATGTCTGTTCACACTCCTTGCGCATTTTTTTTTTTAAGACAGTGTCTGGCTCTATCATACAGGCTGGAGTGCAGTGGTATAATCAAGGCTTGCTGCAACCTCTGCCTCCCTGGCTCAAGAGATTCTCCTGCCTCGGCCTCCCAAGTAGCTGGGACTACAGGCTCATGCCATTGTGCCTAGCTAATTTTTGTATTTTTTGTAGAGATGGGGTTTCACCATGTTGCCCAGGCTAGTCTTGAACTCCTGAGCTCAGGTGATCTGCCTGCTTCAGCCTCCAGCCTCCCAAAGTGCTGGAATTACAGTCATGAGCCACTGCACTGGGCCCTTTGACTACTGTTCAATGGTGTTTTTTGTTTTTTTCCATGTAAATTTGTTTAAGTTCCTTATATAGATTGGATATTAGATCTTTACATTAGATCTTTGTCAGATGTGTGTGTGTGTGTGTGTGTGTGTGTGTGTGTGTGTGTGTGTGTGTGTATATTTTAAATTGTACTTTAGGTTCTGGGGTACATGTGCAGATCATGCAGGATTGTTGCACGGTACACACATTGCAATGTGGTTTGCTGCCTCCATTCCCCGCGTCACCTACATCTGGCATTTCTCCCCATGTTATCCCTCCCCGACCTCCCCACCCACCCACTGTCCCTCCCTTGGTGCCCCCCAACAGACTCCAGTGTGTGATGCTCCCCTCCCTGTGTCTATGTGTTCTCATTGTTCATCACCCACCTATGAGTGAGAGCATGTGGTATTTGATTTTCTGTTCTTGTGTCAGTTTGCTGAGAATGATGGTTTCCAGATTCATCCATGTTCCTGCAAAGGAAACAAACTCATTTTTTATGGCTGCATAGTATTGCATGGTGTATATGTGCCACATTTTCCTTGTCCAGTCTATTGTCGATGGGCATTTGGGTTGGCTCCAGGTCTTTGCTGTTGTAAACAGTGCTGCTATGAACATATGTGTGCATGTGTCTATAATAGAGTGATTTATAATCCTTTGGATATATACCCAATAATGGGATTGCTGGGTCAAATGGAATTTCTATTTCTGTGTCCTTGAGGAAGAGCCACACTGTCTTCCACAATGGTTGAACTAGTTTATGCTCCCACCAACAGTGTAAGAGTGTTCCTATTTCTCCACATCCTCTCCAGCATCTGCTGTCTTCAGATTTTTTAATGATCACCATTCTAACTGGCATGAGGTGGTATCTCAATGTAGTTTTGATTTGCATTTCTTTAATAATCAGTGATGATGAGCATTTTTTCATATGTTTCTTGGCCTCAAATGTGTCTTCTTTTGTAAAGTGTTCATATTCTTCACCCACTTTTGGATGGGTTTGTTTTTTTTCTTATACATCTGTTTTAGTTCTTTGTAGATTCTGGATATTAGTCCTTTGTCAGATGGGTAAATTGCAAAATTTTTTTCCCATTCTCTTGGTTGCTGGTTCACTCTAATGATTGTTTCTTTTGCTGTACAGAAGCTCTGGAGTTTAATTAAGTCCCATTTGTCTATTTTGGCTTTTGTTGCCAATGCTTTTGGTGTTTTAGTCATGAAGTCCTTGCCTATGCCTATGTCCTGAATGGTTTTGCCT
>CAUYLG010041143.1:0-25739 GCA_963573385.1 Cacajao melanocephalus | reverse complement strand
CCTGGGCAGTAGAACAAGAATCCTGTTCTCTCTCCCTCTTTTTCTTCCTCTTTCTTTCTCTCGTACATTCTTTTTTTTTTCTTTCTTTCACTCTCACTTTCTTTCCTCTCTTTTCCTTTCTTTCAAAAAAAAAAAATAATTAAAAAAAAAAATTAGACCAGATTTACAATACACACCGTGCTCTGAGGGGGAATTTTTTAAAAGCACTTTCACCATTTTTCCAAGTCTGGGGTAAGCTTATTTCTGGGAAAGGCAGTGGGTTTGGAAAATAGTGGGTAGGAAAAAATTGTAGGGATTGACGTAGAAAGAGAAGGAAACAGAAGTCAAAGTTAGGTCCGGTGGAACATGACCTTGCATTTTTGTTTCATTTCCTCAATAAACATTTCTTGACAAACAGGTAATAAAGAATTACAGATATTACCACCAACTTAGCAGATTTGCACAGCAAATCACTATGGCACACATTTACCTATGTAACAAACTGCATATATACCTTTGACCTTAAAATTTTTAAAAAAATGAATGAAAAGCAATTGTATATAAACCATTCATCTATCCTAATGGAAGTACACAACATTGAGTGCCCGCAAGAACTGAAACTTTTTTTGAGTTACATTTATTCTTAAAATATTAGCATTTTATCTTTATTCAAGTTTATCTCATGCCTGTCCTTCAGGATCAAGAGATATCTGCTCATTTTAGGCTGATGAGAGACCCAGAATGTGGAGTTTTTCAGCCAATTTAGAGAAGACAGGAAAGCTTGGTGGTTAAGAGTATCAACTTTGAGGCAGAGAGATGTGAGCTTGAACCTACCTCTGACGAGCATTGTCTGTATGTTATTAGGCCACTTCCTTTGAGTCTTGATTTTCCTTATCTGCAATGCAGCTAAATAATCAAACCCACTGTACCAGTTAGAATTAGGTTTGATTTCGAGTAAGTAAAAGCCCCGTATACTAGCGACTTAAACAATATTTTAATTTTAACTTTTTTTTGAGATAGGATCTCACTATGTTGCCCAGGCTGGAGTGCATTAGCAAATTCATAGCTTACTGCAGCCTTGACTTCAGCGGCTGGGCTCAAGACACTGGGGTCCAGTGATCCTCCCACCTCAGTCTCCAGAGAAGCTGGGACTATCGGCACATGGCCACCATACCTGGCTAATTTTTAAAAAAAATTTTTTGTAGAGACAAGGTCTTGCCATGCTGCCCAGGTCTTGAGGCTGTCACAGGTTAGAAACCAGTGCCCTCTCCTCTGACACTGGCACTTTCTTCCTCCTTACTGTGTAGGAGCAGATCTTGTGATTAATGAAGTGATGTGGTGGGACCATGGAGTATACTACTGTACCATTGAGGCTCCAGGGGACACATCAGGAGACCCTGATAAGGAGGTGAAGCTCATCGTCCTGCGTAAGTGCTACTGGAGCTCTCTATTCAGTCAACCTCACTGCTGTAACACTTTTACTTACAGAAAAAAAAAACAAAAACAAAAATGGAAATAAGCAAGCCTAAGTTCTTGTCATTGGATTATCAACTTCTGATGTTCCCTTATAAAAGCTAAACTTTTAATTTTTTGCCAGTATATTGCTCAACTTTAACCTGTAGTTCAAGAGCTGTATTTATGAGACCTCTAGAATATCAGAACTGGAAGTATTCCCCCTGAATATTTAGTTCAACCCCTGCTTGGTATCTCCCCTGCAGACTGGCTGACAGTAATCTTCATCGTCCTGGGAGCCCTTCTCCTCCTGCTGCTGATCGGAGTGTGCTGGTGCCAGTGCTGTCCTCAGTATTGCTGCTGCTACATCCGCTGCCCCTGCTGTCCCGCCCGCTGCTGCTGTCCTGAGGAAGGTGAGAGGGGACTGACGAGCAGTGCATGGAGTGGACTAGGGCCCAGGACCCCAAGCAGATCAGCTTCAAGTGCCCAGGTCAAAGGTTCTTCCAGGTTCTCCTCCATGGCCTTCTCTCATCACAGGGCCAGAGGACATTAGCCTCAGCCCTGAAAATGGTGCTTGGGGATGCTGAAGAGCCACATGGAAGGTGGCTGAAAGGAGGACATTTGCCTGCTCACTTCGCAGGCTGCCTAAAGCCTCCTTCAAATAGCTCTGCCTACTAATGGCATTTCTTCAGCAGCCCTGATGTATCTGTGCTTCAGTCTTCGTTTGTATCACTGACCTCATTTGGACACAAAGTGGGCTGGAGGGAGTGGTTTAAAGGAAGCAGTAAGAGCGAAGGTCACTTGTAAAGGAAAACAGCACTATTTTTTCATATTCTTACATGCCACTCAATACTTCTGACACCAATTGTGTGTATTTTCCCCACATAAAAAAGAATTCTTTAGCAGACACCAACTGAATGTCCCATAATTTAACTCAATTCTGAGTTAAAGATCCCACAGGTTGAAGGCTAAGTCCCACAGGACTGCTCCCTATTTCAGACGCCAATTGCAATTACAACTAGTAGGTTGTCCCCTGTGCTTCTGAGCAACTGGCTATAGATTGGAAGTTACCACGACTGTCTCCTCCAGTTCAATTAATTTGCTACAGCAGCTCACAGAATTCAAGGAAAAAGTTTTCTTATGTTTACCCACTTATTACAAAGGATATTTAAAAGAATGCAAGTGAACAGCCAGATGAAGAGCTGTATAGAGCAAAGTTGTTGGTGGTGGGGGGGTGGGTTCCATGTCCTCTCCAGGCATGCCACCCTCCCAGTACCTCTGTCTTCAGCAACCAGGAAGCTCCTCAAACCCAATTCTTCTGAGTTTTTATGGAGACTTCATTACATAGGCATGATTAATTGAGTCATTGGCTATCGGTAATCAACTCAACCTTCAGCCACTCTCCCCTCCCTAGAGGTCAGGAGGTGGGGATGATTTCTGGTTTTGTTTTTGTTTTTTTTTCCTCCTTAATTTATGGCTTCCACCTCCAGGTTTTCTGACTCAATTGGTCCGGGGTAGGACCTGAGATTTTTTATTTCTCTAGCAATCAAAATGAGTGACTGAGGCATAAGTCTCAGATCACTGAGGTTTAGCTTAAGGGCATACCCAGGGAAAAAACGCAGGTCACAGATGCATCTGTGGCTGTTTTTCTTCAAAGAGGTTCCCAGGAGGTTTGGTATTTATACATTTTCCTTAAGAAGTCAGGGGCAGCAATGAAACAAATGATTATATACTTGTGAAACTTCAGTGTCCAGCAAATCTGTATTTTACATAAGATAAGGTGAACATTAGAAAAGGGGAAAAGAAGAATTAGACCTCATCTTGTCTTTGTTCTGTACCTGGGAAGATAAGCTAGTAATTGATATTATCACATGGAATCTTTTGAAAGGACTGGTCAGTGGGGGAGGGGGGTATAATGAGGCGTGTCTGACCTCCCATTTCATCATGGCCATGAACTTAGCTTCCAAGGTTTCTCTGGGGTCCCATTGGCCAAGAGAGGGTCTGTCAGTCATTTGAGGGCTTAGAACTTTGTTTTGATTTCTTATCTCAAAAGTTCTCAGGTGATGTGATGCTGCTGGTACGGGGGCCACACTTTGAGAACTCATGAGTTAGGGCAAGGGAAGAGGGAGCAGATGATCTTGCTTTCAATGTGTTCTTCCTCTGGACTAACATCCGATCCTTTAAAACAGAACTGTAACTGAATTATGCCCTAAAAAATGTTGACTACAGAATACATGGTAAAGGTAAAAGAATACAAAATTATTCTATAAAGATATTTTCTTAGTCAAATACATGGAATAGCACCAACTGCTTTAAATGGAAGGTTTTTAATTATTTTTGGCTTTTGTTTTCAATAACATTTCGTTTTCCTGATGATCTAAATAAAGTACTATATTGTAGAAATTTGAGAAATTCAGCAAACTGTAATGACTCATCTGAGTATCCAGAGATAACCACTCTTATCAGTTTGATCCATTTGAAAGGAAATTTTTTAAGGGAAAATGAATGAATGACTTATTAAGATAGAAACAAAACCTGGTCTACAGTGTGTTTGAGTCTGGTTTCAGGCCTGTGCTCTGAGGTTGCTGTCTTACAGGAAAAGAGAACTAACTTTTATTGGATGTCTGATGTGTAGGCCCCTTGCATACATTTCCTCACTGAATCCTCACAACCACCCTGGAGGGCAGATGTCATCCCTGTTTAACAGACAGGAGACCAAAGGTCAGAAAAGCCCCACAATTAGGAAGCAGCAGTTGCTGTGTGGTGATGAATCCATGTTCATCTGTCTTGTGAGAGTCTGCATTCCTACAACAGAGACTGTCATAGCCTCCGTAGATGGATCACTATGGGACTGGCTAAGACACCATAGGAGGGTAAAAGTAGCGGAGGATGCAACATTGGACCGTGGGTCCCCCTACCTTTCAGGGATCTTAGGGAGGGACGCTATGGAGAAGTCACTGTCACTGGAGTCATAATATGCAGGATGAGATAAGAAAAACCCAACCAAGATGCTTGCTTAGACTCCCTAGGTCCATGGGGCACTAAAAGCAGGCAAGACTGGGGACAGAACTAACACAAATGACAAGTGCATCCCTTATTAGTAAGATAATAAATGGAGGTTCTGGGGGAGGGTTGTTCCTCCTGAGTAATTAGGTTCATTTCTTAAAAAATAGTAAAATCAAGAAATGTAGACCACAAAGATCCCTGAACTTAACCCGATGAGGTCATTTTCAAAGTGAGTCACTAGGTCAAACTGTCCTGAGAAGTTTGTTGACAAGAAGAATTACATGGAAGGGCAGGAGTTACTAAATAAAGCTCTTTGGTTAGGGGAGTAAGGGGTTATTGTTGGTGCTTGTAGAATAAGGTAATCCTAAGCATATTTGTAAGCAAAGAATCAAGGTTAATAGCAAGTGAGTAAAGTGAAGCATTAAGAAGTGAGGTGGGCCAGGTGCGGTGACTTATGCCTGTAATCCCAGCACTTTGGGACATCGAGGCATGTGGATCACTTGAACCCAGAGTTCAAGACCAGCCTGACCAACAAGGTGAAACCCCGATCTCTACTAAAAATACAAAAATTAGCTGGGTGTGGTGGCAGGCCCCTGTAGTCCTAGCTACTCGGGAGACTGAGACATGAGAATTGCTTGAACCCTGGAGGAAGAGGTTGCAGTGAGCCAGATCATGCCACTGCACTCCAGCCTGGGCAATGGAGCAAGACTCCATCTCAAAAAAAAAAAAGTGAGGTGGTCACTGATGAGTGATGAAGCTGGTAGGAGTGGCCTCAGGCCTACAGGGAAAGAACTGGCCTTAGAAAGGGAGCAGAAGGGAGAGGGAAGCAGCCTGGCCTCTGAAGACAGAAAGGAAGTCATTACAATGTGGAAGATGATTAAGATGTAAAGGAGGAAGCTGAGGGAGCTCACATCTTCCTGACTTGATTTCAGCAAATCAAAATTCTAGATGCAGAAGGAAGCTTCAAGAAACATGCCAGTGATTCTTGAGTTTCTTTGATCACACCCCACCTCCCCAACCTGCTCCCCTTTCTAGTGAGAGTTAAAAAAGGATTAGAGAGGAGAAAAATGAAAAATAAGACCAAATTTTAATAACCCTTGATAGTTCACCTAGTAGTGGTAAACAGCCTCTTATTTTTTCCATGAGAACTGGAGAAACAGCTTTCATCCCTAGAGCAGTTACTGGCCCTCCTTACTGGAAAACCTCCAGGGATGCCCTGCAGTAGCCCACAAGCCACACTGAGAATCTCTGATCTCTCCTTCCCCATCCCCTTCCCCCTCACAGCTGAGGGAGTGAGGTCGAGAGAGATTTTTCCACAATTATTGTGTTACGGCATATTGGCAGTGGGCCCTGGACTAAACCGATGTTTCTTGGCTCCATGTTCAGGGCTGGTTCCTCTTCATCAATAGAGATGAAGTCATCAGCAGAAAGTTCACAGCCAGGGGAAGACCTAAGAGGTGGGGAATGTTTAACCTGTTGCTGTAGAAGAGGCAATGCATGTTTGAGAGATCAACAAGGAAAGCCCTATTGGGAGGAGGGCTATTTGAGGTCAGTCGCCTGATTGGGACCAAGAAGCATCTGCTGGTAGTTTCCTAAAGCTAAAATGACAAGAGTTCAAAGGGGCATGGCATTCTAGGAAGCACCTGAGGATGTCCCAGAAATGACTTGTCAGTCAAGTCAGGAAGGACCGGTAGTTTTGGAGAAAGCAAATAGACTGGGTGACCATAGGTTAAAAGAAGGGCAAGAATGGGTTCTGTAAGAGTAGAGAGGGGACAGTAAGGAATGGTGGCCAAAGTGTTATTGAGAATCCTCAGCAGTCAATATCAAGTTGACTGCTACATTATTAAAACAGGGAGCTTGTTGAAAATACAAATTTTCATGCCTTGCATTAGACCAATGGAAGGAGAGTCCCTGGGAGTGAGACTCAGAAAGCTGTATTTTAACAAGCTCATTAAGAGTGACTAAGGCAGATTTTACTCCACGGAGGCTAAGAGTTAACTTATTGGAAGTCTTTTGCAGCTTTGTTGCCTTGTCCAGGTTTCTTACTTTTACCGCCTATCTGATTCCCTGTTAGGTGAGCAACAGATACCCCTGATAGTCTAGACATCCCGTGGGGCTGTTTTGAGGGATGTGGGGGAAGGCAGGCAAGAGAAGAGCTCAAAGTCTGTGTCTTCCATCCTGTTTCATTAGTTTTAATGCAACAAGGAACGGTGAGACCCTGCAAAAAAAACTGTGGCAGCTAAGGGAGCAGGTGAGTTAATCTTTGGACTGTGTGAAAAAAACTCAGGGAAATGTCAGAAACACTCATGGAGGATCTGGAAGGGTTGTTAGGGAGTTAATTGTGGAGGGAGTCCCATTGATGAAAAAAATCATTTGAGAAGCAAGGAGGAAGCATAACTCTGCCTTTCTCTTGGATTGAAGGAAGCAGGAGAAGGAGTGGCTAAATGGGAACAGAACCACCTGGAAGAAGCGAGAATTACATTAAAGGGAAACAGTGGGTAGGGTTGTTCTCCTTGGAATCAGATGTCCCCAGGTCGTGGAAGGAGAGACTAGTCTGGAGTGGACTTTGAAAGGTCTAGAGCTAAGTTAGAGAGAGATAAATTGAGGAAGTGCTTGCAGGGAAGGTTTTTTGCTTCATCACAGCAAATAAAGGAGTCTGGGGACTTGGTGTGGCACACCCTTAAAGAGCATAGGGTTGAGCGTCTCACAGCTAGCATCAGCTCTGCCAGTCGCTAGCTGTGGAACTTTAGGCTGAGAAGGTAATCTCTCTGAGCCCAACTTCCTCATCAGATTACCACATGAAGAGATTTTTCAGAGAACTAGTTAGCTTATGCGAAGTAAATTATATGTATAAGGCTGAGCATTCCAGTGTGTGTGTGTTGGTGGTGGCCAGCAGAGGGAGCTAGGGAGAGGCATCTCTGCAGAGGTAGAGGGCGGCTCTGAGCCTGTGGACCTGTCTTCAGGGAGGCTGGAGGCTATCAGTTGGCATGAAAGTGTGGCTGCTCGGGGAGCTGCTGCAAGTTTGCATCGGATTTCCTCTAGGCAAGGCTGTGACTAACCCTGAGGGCTGGAGCTCCCAACACTTCTGAGGACTCTGTTACAACCACTTCCTGTCGTGCTGGAAGTTTTATACTGGAATCACTGGGCAGCCCACTGGATGGCCCTTTTGCTGCTGGCCTTGGCAAACTCTACACCCTATGTGGCTGCATTCAGGATGCCAGCTTTCTGCCCCCTTCTACTGGGCCTGGGCCCTGCTGTTTTAGGGGTAGCCACATGGCCCAGGGAAGCAAGGAGGAACTGAGAATGCCCAGCTGGGGCCTATCCTTCTTCACAGCCTGAGGCTGGCACTTCCTGCACTTAACGTACAGGTACACATCCAACATGCATGGATAGGCAGAGCCCTTAGGAAACATGAGGCACTCAGCCACAACTACCCCAAAACAGAAAAGCGTGAACAAAAACAACGAAATGCTTTTGTTTTTATTTTGTACTCACTGTGGATTGAATGTCTCAGACCAGCTCCACCTAGGGGGTTGGAGGGACGTGCCTATGGATCCCTTTTACTACTTTTTTATGATTTTCTTTGCCATAAAAGGAAATGGTATTTCTCTTCCCCTTCCCTGCCTCCACCTCACCCCTTAGAAATTCCCCCTAGTTGGGGACAATCTCAATACTTAATAAGGCGAGGAGAAGAAGAGAAAGGACCCACTGGAATTTACTTGAGCTTTTTGTATGCCCTTGCCTTCTTCCCACAGATTCTCTCCCACCCAGGGTTAGCATGCCAGCAAGAAACACTCCTCCATGCAATTGCCAAGTAATTCTGCCCATTATCTTCGGCATCATGTCTTTCCCTTTTTCTTTCCTTCGGAACAGACACCACCAGCCCCTGACTCACAGCCTCCTCTAAGTCCTTTGCATCTACATCTTCTGTTTCTGGCCTTTGACTTTTAGTTTTGTTGGCCTGTGGCCCAATAATTCATTGTATGCTAGTATCCATGCATCTACCAATGCATTTTGGGTGACCTTAGGAGTGGGCAGGGTGATGAAATGATTTTGAGGCTAGGAAGTCAAGTTTTAAGAATATACTCTCCTGGGGTACAGAAGTTGCAGTCTTGAAGAGAATTTAACTCCAGGTCCTTGCCGGAGTTGACAGGGGCATTTAATTTACTACCTCCTTTGCCCTTACTCCCATGCAAAATAGGTGAAAATGGACAAGATAGGTGAGGAGAGAAGCTGACTTCTTGCAAGGCCCCTAGGTGGAGAGAAGTGAAGTAGGAGATGCGGGGCTTGCCCTGGCTGAGGGTCTGCATTTCTCCTTCTTCCCCTGCAGCCCTGGCCCGCCACCGCTACATGAAGCAGGCCCAGGCCCTAGGTCCTCAGATGATGGAAAAACCCCTGTACTGGGGGGCGGACAGGAGCTCCCAGGTTTCATCTTATCCAATGCACCCGCTGCTGCAGCGAGGTAAACTTTTCCAGAGATTTGGGGTAGGGGAGGGCAGAGGGCAAGGGCAGAAGCATGGGCTACATCAAGGCCTCTGTGACCAATATGGCAGGCATCTTCCTGATGGAGGATGGGAGGGAGTCACGCTAAACAATGTCACATTTTGATGTCCTGATTCTGAGGCGTATGTTTTGGGCCATTTGTTCTACATGTCCTGTCCTTGTTTCCATTCAGATTTGTCCCTGCGGTCCAGCCTCCCTCAGATGCCAATGACCCAGACCACCAATCGCCCTCCCATCACCAATGGTGTCCTGGAGTATTTGGAGAATGAACTGCGGAACCTCAACCTAGCCCAGCCTCTGCCCCCTGACCTCAAAGCCAGATTTGGCCATCCCTGCAGCATGCTGTCCTCCCTGGGCTCTGAGGTCGTGGAACGCAGAATCATCCACCTGCCCCCACTGATCAGAGACCTGTCATCTTCAAGGAGGACCAGTGACTCCCTGCACCAGCAGTGGCTCACCCCAATTCCCTCCAGGCCCTGGGATCTGAGAGAGGGGAGAAGGCAGCACCATTACCCTGATTTTCACCAGGAGCTCCGGGATCAGGGGCCAAAGTCGTGGGCATTGGAAAGAAGGGAACTGGACCCATCATGGAATGGAATGCGCCATAGCTCTAGGCTGAATGGGTCACCTATACACTGGTCAGACAGGGACAGCCTAAGTGATGTCCCCTCATCCAGCGAGGCACAGTGGCAGTCGAGCCACCCTCCATTCAGGAGCCGCTGTCAGGAGAGGCCCCGCAGGCCCAGCCCCCGGGAGAGCACTCAGAGGCACAGGAGACGTAGCAGGCACCGCAGCTATTCCCCTCCCTTGCCCTCTGGCCTCAGTTCCTGGAGCTCTGAAGAGGAGAAGGAGAGGCAGCCCCAGGGCTGGGGGGCCCACCGCCGCCACTCGCACTCCCCACACTGGCAGGAGGAGAAGCCACCTAGCTACCGCTCACTGGATGTCACTCCAGGCAAGAATGACAGGAAAAAAGGGAGTGTGGAGAGGCGCTCGGTGAGCCTGGGGCATCCTGCTGAGGGTCGGGCATGGGCAGAGAGGCCCCTCCAGCCAGGCGTGGCCACAGCCAACACAGGCTGCCTCTCATGCTACCACAGAGGTGCCCTCCTCCCTGTTTTGCCCAAATTACACTGTGGGCTGGGTGGGCTACCTCTTGTTAGAGCTAAAGAAATCAAGTGAGTGTAGAGTGCAGGGGAGAGTTCGCTGCCTGTGAAGGGCCTTCTCATCCTCAGCTTTGGTTGTCATCATAGTCCTGTGGGGCAGGCCAAGCAGGGTCACAGGAGGAAATGAGGCTCAGCATGATTAAGCACCTTGCGAGCCATGAGCTAGGACTTGCATGCAGGCGCTTGTGGCTAAAGCCTCACCTCCTTTCACAGCTGTTTTGCTTTCTTTACTTAGCATCCCATTTCCATATCCCAAATTAGAACACTGGGCCTAACAGAAGACACTTGTCAAGTCAGCATGCAAGGCCCTGATACATGTGAGGTTGGGACCCTCTGAGACATCCCCTGGAAAGGACCATTAAACTGATTTTTAAAACCCTGATATTCCTTATATGGGCCAAAACATTAGGATTCTGTGAATAGGCAAGACGCCAAAGGGTGCCAGACATAGTTAAAAGGGGAACACAGAAGGATGTAGGCCTTTGGGGCCTCTGAATGCAGATCTTTTGTATTTTTTTAAAGAAGTGACTTTAAAAATTATTTTATATTAATACATCCAAATGGCAGCATTCCTTTGATGTTGCCACTTTGCAAAGATTTGCTACCATTGCTCAAAAACGTCAATAAACTGCCTCAGAGCAACTTACAGGCTACCCATGAAGATCTTTTCTCTGTTTCACAGAAATCTTTTTCTCTTTTGCTTCTGTTGAGATAGTCAAAGCTATATGCAGTAGCTCTGAAAGAAGTTCCCAAAGCAGAGAGATATTATCAAAGAAGAACTGTAGTCTCTCACAGGCTGTGAAGGTTGCAGCTCTCATTTGGAAGTACATGTTCTGCTGTGAGTTTTTTAAAAAATCGATCACATACATGGTGTGTGCAAAAGAGCAAGCCTCTTAGGAGAGCCACAGGGCTGCTCTTTCTATAGCAGAGCCTTGGTGAGAGAGTGATTTGTGAGGAAGGTAGCAAAGACCAGCAGGCATTTCTGTAATAATCAATGGCAATTATGTCATCTTCTCACAGATGTCCCTTGAGTAACAAGGATCAACAATAGTGAAAATAGCTACCCCTTACTAAGTGGTACTGAGTTATAGACATCTTATACAGCATCTTACTTAATCCTTACAGCAACCCTGTGTGTTTTGAACTATTATCCTAGATGATACAACTGTTTCTTCCATGTTACCATTAAGAAAATTACATCCTGAAAGAAAACACAGTCAAAGCTGGGATAATCACAGTTCCTTTACTCATATAGTCACTAAACCAGGTCTCTTCATTATAACAATAACAACTAAAAGTTAAGGTCCAGGTTTTGATCCCAAATCTACATGCTATTTTCTTCTAAGTTAAATTATTTTCTTTAAGCTAAATTATGTGGCTTCTTATAAGTGAGAGAAGGGTGAGGAACACCAGTTACATTCCAGACACTGGATAAGCCCTTTTCAAGCTTTATTTCATTTAATCCTCTCAACTATGGGAGGCTCAGAGAGGTTGAGTAGCATGCCCAAAGCCACACAGCCCAAAGCTCAAGTTTGAATCATGCTTTGATTCTCAAGCTTGTGCCCTTTCAATAACTCATGCCACCTCCTTAGAGAGAAGTATAGTCAAGTGCACTGGGATGTACCCATAGTCTCAGCTACTCAGGAGGATAGGAGGATCACTTGAGCACAGGTTCTGGGCTCAGTGAGCCATGATTGCACCACTGCACTCCTGCCTGAGCAACAGAATGTGACCCTGACTCAGAAAATGAAAAAAAAAGAGAGAAAGAGAGATTATCATTCAAAGTCAATGATACCTTCCGGTGACTTTATTTCTTCCTCATTTTCTGAAAATATCACAACTTCCTTTAACACCCACCTCAACCACGCCAAATTTTCTATTGTAAAGTTACTCCCAAGAAGCAAAGATTTTGCACAAGAAATTGTAAAAGCCTCCATTGTTTGGAGTCTCTTTGAGTTTATCTCCCAAGGAGTTATCACCTTACTTATCACATTCAACTTTCCATTCATATTCTGACAGTGAGCAGAGGCCCAGGACCAAAGCTTGACTTGGCATGTTGCTCAGTTTGAAGGGCACAGGGTTTAGTTCGTTTTGTTGGTAACTTGAATTTTGAATGCCTTTACTGAGGCAAAGTCTCCAGGGCCGAAGTCTTGCTCTTCCCTCTTCTCCTTGGGGCTGGCTGCTGCTTCTTACACAGGCTGCCTTCCTAGCCTCTGGAGTCATTGGAGCTTGTAGTGAAACATCATAATACAATTGGGCCTCTAGATGGTGACCTTCCATCATGCAGCACTGGAAGTTCCTGTTTACTGCTTAAGTTGATAAGGTGTCTCACTATTTTCCTAAAGCAGGCTTTCAGAAGTTACAGCTTTACCATAACTTTTTATAAAATGCTTATTTAAAATCCTTTATTTGGTATTTAGAGAAACATAAATGGAACAATTTTTTCATTGTTCACGTGGAACCTTCTCTCTCAAGAGTAATGTTTAACAAATAGATCCTGACAAACAAAGGCTTCCATGCAGATGGTTTCATGGGAACCTGAAATAGGTAGGAACTATGTGTTACACAGTACCCATGAGAAAATTAAGTTATATTGAAGGATCTTCCACCCAACCTCAGAACCAAGATTCTAGCCAAGATCTCAATTCAGGCAGGTCTGGTAGCCTTTTCACTCCACTGAAGCTATAACCTCAGAAATATAAGGAGCAAAAACTTCAAGCTTTTACCTTCAGTGAGTACAGACCGAGTGGCCCCTGCTCCTGGACTCCTTCCAATCAATTATCTTTCTTTTTCTTTTTCTTTTTTTTTTTTTAAAGATAGGGTTTCACCATGATGGCCAGGCTGGTCTTGAACTCCTGACCTTGGGTGATCCACCCACCTCGGCCTCCCAAAGTGCTAGGATTACAGGCATGAGCCACCGCACCCGGCCAATTATCTTTCTTTCTAACCTTGCCCTATTATCTTTCTTTCTAACCTTGCCCTAAGGTATCTCAACGCATTTCTTGCTTGTTCCAAATTTGGCCTGTATACACCTGTTCTAATGTAAAAGAAAAGCACGGCATCCTTTCTCCTCCAAGCTAAATTCAAACTTTCTATAGAGAATCCCAGCTTTTTTCTTGATTTTTTGGTTTAATTTTTTAAAGTTTTATGCCGGCATTCTTAGTCTTCTACTTTCGACAAAATGTCTAGTCCTTGATCACGTCTAGGTTTCCTTTTAGCATACTCTGGACAAGTTCCTTTTAGCATATTTCATTGTTTTCCTTTATGTCAGAGAACATTTGTCATGCAGTATTTTGATTAGAAATCATGACCCCTAAAACTCACTTTCCTGATAAATTGAAAACTTTTTTTTATAGCAACATGAATGTATATATACGTGATTCCTTTTGAGCAGTATATTTTAGGACAGATATCTGGTCTTCCTGTTTCAAATAAGATGAGGAAGGTTATATTCATGGACCACAACTGTAGATATTGAAGACCTACATAAAATGATCCCCTACCATAGCCAGAGAAATGTCAGAAATGTAAACCACAGTTTTTACCCTCATTGAGGAAGTAGAAAAAGCCCAAATACCAAGTAGAGTGGATTAACTTCTGAAACAAAGCCACTGAGTTTGGTTAGGCAGAATTAGTGATCTTTAAAAAATAACTTCAGAGAAATACTGAGGCTTAAAGCTAAACTTTTAAGAAAAGGGCTTGGAAGGAATGATTCAGGAGATTATAAAAAGGAAAAAGAGAATTGAGCAATGTCTTCATGAATGAATGGGAGAGAGATAGACTGAGGAATGGAACAGGGTACCCCTTTTTCAGTCTAAGGGAGACTTGAAGATATTAGAAAACAGAACAAGAGGCAGAGTGAATTAGACTGGAAGAAATTTTCAGAAATTACAGGTATTTGAGGGAGTCTCTAGAGAGGAAAGCAAGAAAAACCTAAGCCTGGAGAGAGAGATTGGTTTCATGAAGAGTCAAGAAATATTTTTTAGGTTCATATCTGTTGTCCTGATAGCCACCACCCACTTAACATTTGTGAATCAAGTGTACCTTATATGTTACATGCAAAGACAGATTACACTGACTGGGTGTTTTTTTGTGTGTGTTCTTCTATTCCCCAGGAGAAAGACAGCTCTCATAGTGGAAGGAGTGTGGTCATTTAGTCACCAAGCACAGTACAACTTCTGTGGCTACTCCTTGGCTCCTATGTGTCATCAGCATCACCTAGATTTCCAGCTGACTTGGGACCTGCAAGTCTGAATGTAACAATATTGGCTTAGATTCTGAGAATCAAAAAGAAGAATTTTAAATACAAGAGTTTGAGCTTTGGTGTAGTGGCTCACACCTGTAATCCCAGCACTTTGGGAGGCTAAGGTGAGAGGATTGTTTAAGGCTAGGAGTTCAAGACCAACCTGGACAAGATAGTGAGACCCCATCTCTACGAAAAATAAAAAAAATTAGTTGGGTGCAGTGGCATGTACTTGTAGTCCTAGCTACTCAAGAGGCTGAGGCAGGAGGATCCCTTAAGCCCAGGAGTTCAAGGCTGCAATGAGCCAGGATCCCATGATCACATCTCTGTACTCCAAGCTGGGCAAAAAGCAAGTTGTCATCTCTAAAAAAAAAAAAAAACAAACACCCAAAGCCAAAAAACAAAAAAGTAAGAGTTTGAGGAATTACCAACTGTAGTTTTAGCCTTGGTTCTTGCTCTCTTGCATATTTATATAGTCTCTGACTTGTCACGGACCCTAACTGGAATGTGATCTCTCAGGAACTTAGTAGCCTGAGTCGTTCAGTAGATTACACTGCCCAAAACCAAGGCCATTCTCAAAATGAGAACTTGGAAATCTTTGAGAAGAAAACAAACATGTTTCAGGAAGAGGAAATCTATGGAGTATTATAGAGAAATTCCCATGGGAATGTGTCTTCCTCTATGGCATGTCTTGGGGGTCCTTTCTTGTTAGGAGTTTATCCTGCCATCTCCATGCCCAGTCCTGAGGTTCTAGTCAGAGATGGCACAGGAAATACCTCAGCCATGTGCCACTCATGGACTCCTTATTATAACTGTAGAAAAATCACAGAGAAGCAGTTTTGCACCAGCCTTATTCCTGTGCCTTGTTTTCCTCTTGTTCTTTTTTACCTGTATATCTAATTTATATTTTCATATATATTGTATAATCATTGAAGTCACTTTAAATCCTTCTTCAGAACAACACAGTATATAAATAAGAAAGAAAGAAAACAGCTGAAGATGCTGCTCCAAATAAATACTTGCTTTTCTACTTTGATGCATTTGATTGGATCAAGCCACCTTCACCACTACAGCTCAGAGAAGAGCCCAATCAACCTAGGGAGTTCTGGAGCTACCATTCTCCTGGCACTACTCAGCCTTTCAGAGTTGAGATTTCCCAATCAGAAGCATCCAGACAGGTCTTGCCAGTCAGCCCCAGGAAAAAAGAACTGTATTGTCCCTATAATAGGCTCCACCACCCCTTACCATTTTTCTCAGCCCCTTTGGAGGCTTCGTGAATCCGTCTGTGCTTCATGTAGAGATCCACCCTGAGCATATTGGAAGGAGATGGCCTGACTGGAGGAGAGTGTGTGTGTATGATCCTCAGCAGTATCCTTATGTGCTCACTTTAGATCCTATTTATTGACACATCAATTTTCCCCCAATCTCATTAATTACATGTGGAAAAAATAGGTTAAATTTCTACATTAGGTAGTCTTCTCTGGGATTTTCGATTATTCATATGTAATTGGATCTAAATTAGCAAAAGCATACCTATATTTAAACAGATAATGTGGACATAACATTCCGTAGGTGAGAGACTTCTGGCCTGGACAAGATGGCATTGCCCCATTTCCCCTGCTATGAAGTCGAGCTGGTTTGAAAATCCAGGCCCAGAAGAGCAGCACAGAAACAGGTCACCTTATATCCCCCTAACTATCAGATGTTTCCTGACTTTCCGTCTAGCAACAGAAGGTAGCCCAGAAGCTCATTCTTCCCCCTGAACCTATTGGAGTCCCTCTGGCAACCTCAGGCAAGGGGACTGATTGGGAGTCCTACAAAAAATAAGTAACCAGGGGAAGCACCTTTCTTCCCTGCTGGGTCAGAAACTCCTCTTTTCCAAGGAGAGATACTGAGGTGGACGGGAGGAGCCAGTAAGAGAAACCCAGGAAAAACAGGTGGTCCAGTTGGGGAAGCCTTTTTGCATAGGCCTGAGACTCTCCTCTCCTGCCCAGAGATACTAGGATTGGCTGGTAGAACGAGGAAAAGGGACCTGTCACAGCCAACATTCCTGAAGCCAGCAACCTGATCACAAAAGCCACTTTGTGGAAGCAAGACTCTCCTCCCAGGCCCAGAGAAATCTGGGCAGCTAGAGGCACTAGCAGGATTTATCATAGCCTGCCCTCACCAAGAGATATCTGGCAACCCAGCCAGGAAAATTCCTCCTGCCCTTTCAGGCAGCACTAACAGAGACCAGTGGGAGCCTTAGATAAACCAAGCAACCAAAGTAACACTACAAGGGTTCTGAAAATTAAGCTACAGTTAGAATTACATCCCACAAAAGTAGGCTAAAACTGTATGCTAAACCTAACAGATTGACTCCTTGTAAAACAAAATATTTCAATAGAAATAAGTCTCTTTACATAATAGGCAAAATTTTCAGAGTACAAATCAAGAACCAGTAAAATCACAACTTGAATGAAAAAGGAAATCAGTGGATTCTAGCACTGAGATAAATCAGATATTGGAATTATCTATTAAGATTTTTAAAGCAGACATCATAAAAATGCTACAACAATCAATTATAAATTCTCTTGAAACAAATGAAAAAAAAACCAAAAACCTCAGAAAAATAGAAGTTTTATCAAAAGGAAACAAACGAAAATTGTAGAACTGAAAAATACAATAACAAACTGAAAACTCACTGGATAGGCTTAATAGTACAGTAGAGATGATGGGAGATAAAATCTGTGAACTTGGGATAGAACAATAGAATTTACCCAATCTGAACAATAGAAAATACACCGGAAAAAATAAACAGACCTCAGGGAGCTATGGAACAATAACAAAATATCCAGCATTCATAATATTGGAGTGACAGAAAGTAAAGGAGAAAAAGAGTAGGGATGAATGAGTATTTGAAGAAATAAGACTGAAAACATTCCAAATTAGGTGGAAGACACCAACTTAGAGATTCAAGAAGCTGGATGAATCCGACAGAAGAAAAAAAAAAATCTATGCCCAGGCACATTATAATTTTTTGAAAACTAAAGACAAAGTCCTGAAAGCAGCAAGTGAGAAATAGTGCATTACTTGTAGGGGAACACCAATTTGAATGGATTTCTTATCTGAAACCATAAATAAGGAAGTGGCCAAACATTTTTTAAGTGATGAAAGAAAGAAACTGTCACCTATAATTTTAGATCTGGCAAAGCTATCTTTTAGGAATGAAGGGTTATAAAACATTCACAGATGAATGAAAACTAAAAGATTTTGTGACTAGCAGATCTACCCTTAAAAGACTAGCTGAAGGGAGTTCTTCAAACAGCAAAGAAATGATAAAAGAAGGAAATTTACAACATCAGGAAAAAAGAAGAAACAATAGAGCAGAAATATGGGTTCATACAATAGACAATTTTTTTCCTTATGGGTTTTAGAAATCATATTTTATGATTGAAACAAAAATTGTAACAACATCTGATACTCAAAACAATGATATTTAAAGGTGGAGAAGCCAAAGAGGCTTAAATGGAAGTGAGGTTTCCACAATTCATTTGAAGTGGTAAATATTGATACCAGTACATTGTTATAAGTAGCATGTGTAACACCCAGAGAAACCAATATGAAAACTATACAAAGTGACAAACTCAGAAGTATTACAAATAAATCAAGATGGAATCTAAAAAATGTTTAAATAAACTGCAGAAAGGCAAGAAAGAAAAAGTGACGAGAACCAGAGGAGACAAATAGAAAATAAATAACAAAATAATAGACTAAAGTGCTATCATATCACTAAATACCTTAAATGTAAATGGTCTAAATACACCAATTAAAAGAGATTGGTAGAACAAGTTAAAAACCACCCATTATCCAACTACATGCTGCATATAAGAAACTCATTCTAAGTTCAAACACAGGTGAGTTGAAAATAAAAAGGGTGGAAAAAGAAATATCACATATACATTAACAATATTTAAAAAACAGCAGGAGTAGCAATAGTAGTGTCTGATAAAGTAGACTGCAAAGCAAAGAAAATTACTGAGATAAAAAGGAATATTATTTAATGATAAAAGGATCAGTCAGAATACACTATATGCTAAATATGTACAAACTAAACCACAGAGCCTTAAATAGCTGAAGCAAAAATTGATAAAGCTGAAATGAGAAATAGAACAATCTGGCCAGGTGTGGTGGCTCATGCCTGTGATCTAAGCACTTTGGAGGTCAAGGTGAGCAGATCACCTGAGGTCAGGAGTTCAAGACCAGCCTGACCAACATGGTGAAACCCCGTCTTAAAAAAAAAAAAAAAAAGAGAAATAGAAGAATCTATAATTATAGTTGGGAACTTCAACATCATTCTCCCCTTTCCTGAGTAACTACTAGAACTATGAAGAATAAAAATCACAAGTATATGGAAAATCTGAGCAACACAATCAACAAGGTCTAATTAACATTTATAAGACATACCACCTAACAATATGTTTTTCCTCAATTGCCCATGCAACATTCACCAAATAGAAAAAGACATAAATGTATAATAAAACAAACTTGACAAATGTAAAAGAATTGACATCATGTGCTCTGGACATAATGGAATTAAACTGAAAATCTCTAACAAATACAACAGGAAACTCTTAAAACACTTGAAAACTAAACAAAACACTTCTAAATAATCTATGTGTCAAACAGGGCATCTCAAAGGAAATTAAAAGGATACATGGAACTAAATAAAAATGAAAACATATCAAAGTATGTGGGATGCAGCTAAAGCAGTACTAAGAAGAAAATCCATAGCACTGTATACTTACATTAAAAATTAAGAAAGGGGCACTTGATCATCTCATGTTGCCTACTTGACCTTCTTCCAAGTACGCTTCCTTTCTTTCCTTCTCTAAAGCATTTTAATAAACTTTCACTCCCCCATAACAATTAAGAATGGTGTCATATTGATAATTTAAGTTCCTACTTTTCCTGAAAAAGAGGAGCAAAATAAATCCAAAGCAAGCAGAAGGAATAGAATAGTAAAGTGTAAAAGCCAATGAAATTGAAAGTAGTAAAATCTTACTGAAAACTACAATAAAAGGAAAAGGTGGTTGTTCAAAACAAAAAAAAATAATAAAATCAATAAACCTCTAGCAAGATTGACAACAATGGAAAATAAGTCACCAATATGAGGACTTAAATAGGAACTCTCATTTCAAATACTACAACCATTAAAAAAGATAATAGAAAATATTACATATGGCTTTATGCTCATAAATTTGACAATTTAGAATAAGTGGATCAATTCCATGAGAATCACAAACTACAAAAACTCAACTAAGATGAAATAGACAATCTAAGTAGCCCTATTATTATTACAGAAATTTTTAATTAAAAATCTCTTGAAAATAAAATCTCCAGGTCCAAATGGCCTCACTGACAAATTCTACTAAACCTTTAAAGGGGCATTGACACGAACTTTACATATCTCTTCAAGAAAACAGAAGAGGAAATATTCCCCAATTTATTTAGATGGCCAGTACAAAACCAGACAAAGACGTTACAAAAAACAAAACCAAAAAAAGAAAACAAACAAACAAAAAAAATCTCTCCTAAAATTAGAAGCAAAAATCCTTTATAGAGCATTAGTAAATCTTTTAATACACCATGAAGAAGTGGTATTTATTCCAGATAATCAAGCTTAGTTCCCAGAATAGACTCTTGAAAAATCTTGAAAAATAAACTTGGATGACTTAGCTACTTCTCAACTTTAAAATGTACTATAAAGCATTAATAATCAATATAATACAGTATTAATGTATTGATCCAATGTGACATAATTGAGAGCCCAGAAATAAAGTCCTATACCTGTGGATAAATTGATTTTTGACAAAGCTGCTAAGGCAATTCAATGAGGGAAAGACAGTATTTTCTATAAATGGTGATGGACCATTTGTTTAGTCATGTACAAAAACATGGATTTAGACTCTTATGCCTTACACAAAAATTAACTCCAAATGGACAATAGACCTAAATGCTTTTCTCTATGCTCTTATTGAAACCACCTTTGCAAAATTATGACAGTAAGAGAAATTTGACATAGTTGACTCCATCTTGCTTCTGATCTCCAAGCTGTCCTTGGTCATTGCTGGGCATAGGCCAAAATAACTTTGGAAATAATTTATAGTATTATCCTAAAGCAAAGATGATAATAGTCCTTTCTAAAACTAAACTGCCTTTATGAAAAGTAATGAAAGACCACAAGGTTAGGATTGTGAGAGGGGCCTGAATTCTGAAAATAAAGGCATACTTTCTATAATTCCTTACTGCTCAGGGGTCATGTAGCCAGATGTCACAAGATTTGTGACTTTCCCAACTGTTCCTATGAGTAATATCACTATTGTAAAACCTAAGATTTTTTTTTAAGATTTTTTCAGACTGATCCCACACAAACTCATAACTTATGACTCAGTGGATCCTAACGCCCCAACCAGAGGTGAACTCAGCACATGAAGATTGTTTCATACACCCCCATGATGCCATCCTCAGCCAATCAGCAGCACCCATTCCTTAGTCCCCTGCCCACCAAATTGTCCGTAAAATCCCTAACCTCCAAGTCTTTGTGGAGACTGATTTGAGTGATAAATTCAGTTCTCCTGAGTGAGCCAGCCTCACATCGATTTAACTCTTTCTGTCCTGCAATGCTGTGGTCTCAGGGATTGATCTTTGTCTGTTCAGTGGGCAAGAAGAAACAACTGGGTGATTACATTAAGACAGGTATGTCTTCAGGGCTGGAATGGCTAAGTGAGTAACACAAAACAAATCCACTTTAGCATTCTGAGAAAGAAAAAATAGTTCAAGGCGATTGCAAAATTGAGCAGGCCCAGAGAAACACTGGTATGAGACTTTAGTCATACCCTTTACCCATGTCCAAAGGCAATTACTTAAAGACATTTTGTTCCTCATAGCTGCCTCTCCCATTATCTTCAGGTTCCAGGAATTTGTGATACAAAGAACAGTGTATAGTCAATTAATAGCTTGTGTTAAGGTAAATTCTTTGTAAACAATTCAGGAACTGCCTGTTTTTTTTTTCCTTAAAAACATACTTGTAACTACTGCAAATCGGTGTGTATATTCAGGGTAACTTGAATCTATGCTCCCTGGTGACCATTTTCAAGCTTTAGGCCCAAATAAACTCTCTACTTAATCATATTTTCTGAATCTAGTGATTTAAGGTTGACAATTTTTATCTCCCTAAATCTTCCTTTCTTCTTTCTCTTCAAGGGATTTCTGAAGTCTCAACTCAGCATAAGCCAGTGAATATAATTTTCAGTCTGCCACAGAGAGAGAGAGACAGAGAGAGACAGAGAGAGAGACCTCTTCCCATTTCATCTCAAGAGTCTTTCCAAGAATATTTCTGTGGGCCCAGGAGTCTGAGTGGGGCCAGAGGACTGGTTGGCAAGTGCCAGTGGAACCACTGGTCATCATAAATGCAAAAACCTGAAAAGACATCTCAAAAGGCCAATCATAGATTCTATAATAGTGATGTTATCTACAGGAATAATTGGGGAAGTTGCAAATCTTGTGACTTCCAGAATAATGGCTGGTAATCCGCACCTTAGCAGAATTCAGGCTCCTCTCATCTTTCTAACCTGATGGCCTTTCATTATTAGCTTTAGAAAGGTGATTTAGTTTTGGAGAAGGGCTATTATCATTTAAACTGTAAACTAAATAGCTCCCAAAATTAGCTTGGTCCAAGCCCAAGAATGATTAACCCTTTTTGCCTTTAGAGAAAAAAAGTGCAGCTCACTGCCAGCACTCATTTAATTTTACATAAACATGCTTGCTCTTAGAGGCTGAAGCAAATTTGATTGATTTTCAATGTGAAAATAAAATATAAAACCATTTTTGGAGTTATTTCTAAACAGAACAGTATGATCTATTTCAGAAAAATTAGATTCATCAAATGAATCTTCAGCCAACAACTGTTTGAGAATGACGTTAACATCATGCATAGAAATACTACATTTCTAGAATTTGACATTTTCAGCAATCGAGAAGTACTGTATTTTGTAAATGGAAATACCACTACTAAAAACAGAATACTATAAATAGAATGATGTCTTTTGTTTCCATAGTTGATATACTAGAGTAACGCAAAAATAATAATAAAAGCAAGATATTTTGTGGCAAAATTATCTCAGGGTAAACATTGCAGCTGCAAATGCTACCAGCAAGTATTCTCAGGGCAAATGGGAAAGAGTTAAAGACAGTTTGGAGGTTAAAGACAATATGGGGGTTGATT
Organism: Cacajao melanocephalus; assembly: GCA_963573385.1. NCBI lineage: Eukaryota > Metazoa > Chordata > Mammalia > Primates > Pitheciidae > Cacajao > Cacajao melanocephalus. The sequence goes on along the minus strand of CAUYLG010041143.1, from coordinate 3,130 downwards.
AGATCAGATTTGTTTCAATGTCATAATTTTCTTAGTGTTATAATTTTTGCAAAGGCAGTTTCACTAACTTAAATTTACCCCTGGGGCTTTACCCTTATAATTCCATTTCATGTATATTCCCCTAGGTTTTTACCAATAAAACCTAGTTCTGTTTTGTAACTTTTTGCTATGTAGGCCCTCTTGTCCCAAGTTTGACTTTGTAAATGGCCCTTGGGCTCTGAGAGGAAAGCAAATACTGGGCCATGTGGTTGTATCTTTAGTTTTGTAAAGAATTGCCAAACTGTTTTATAGTGTGGCTATATCTTTTCACATTTCCAGCAGCGATGTATGAGTGATCCAGTTTCTTGGCACCCTATTCAGAATTTAGTGTTTAAACTATTTTTTAGTTATTCTGATAGATGTGTAATGATATCTTATTCTGAGTTTGAAGCAGCATCATTGTCAGGGGTAAATACCTGAGGTTCGTTGTCTCATACCAAGGGGATCAAGGACGTGGCCACACAAGTAATAAATTTAAGAGTGGAGGTTTAATAGGTAAAAGAAAGGGGAAAAAAATAGCTATCTCTCCTGCAGAGAGAGTGGGGTACCCAGGTATGTCTTCTGGTTCCATGGTAAAGTGCATGAGATTTTATAGACTGGCCTGAGGAGGCAGTGTCTGATTTACACAGGGCCCAAAGATTGGTTGGACCAGGCATGTCATTTACATAGCATGTGAGGAAGGTGGACACCCCACCCTAATAGGGTCTCTTCCTGGCCGGCACCATGTTGTCTGCTCCTTACTGTACACATGGTTGGGAAAGAAAAGGGGAGATGGAGGTGTCATGTCAAACATGTCTAGCCCACAGATAGCCTTTTCCTATTGGCATAGCTGCTGGCATTCACTGTGCAAGTTTCCAGCTTGCTTATCTATGGCAGCAGCTCAATTTTACAGGCTGCTATTCATTAGACAATAAATTATTTGGGGGTTGCTTTTCATTAAAAACAACCTTACTGAGGACTCCCTTAACCTCACTAACTGCCTAAATAATTTCTTTTTAACTCCTATATCAGTTTTAATTTTTATTTCCCTAGTGGCTAATTGTGTCAAATATCTTTTCATGTGCTTACCTATTATCTGTATGTCCTATTTGAGATGCCTGTGCATGTCTTTTGCCTGTTTCTAAATGAATTATTTATTTGTGTTGAGTTTTTGAAAGTTCTTATTATAGATACTAGTTCTTCACTGAATATGTGGTTTACAAGTGTTTTTGATCAGCCTGAAGTCTGCCTTTTAACCCTCTTCACATTGTGGGGTCTTTTAGGGTAGCTAGGGGAGGGACAGCAGGGAGTGGGGAGGCTGGGGAGGGATAACATGGGGAGAAATGCCAGATATAGGTGACGGGGGGATGGAGGCAGCAAACCACATTGCCATGTATGCACCTATGCAACAATCCTGCGTGATCTGCACATGTACCCCAGAACCTAAAGTAAAATTAAAACAAAACAAAGAATGTCCAATGGTTCCAGCACTTTTTGTTGGAAAGATTATCCTTTCTCTATTGAATTGCTTTTGTACCTCTTCAAAAATAAGTATAATAATCAACTCAATACCAAAGAAGAACAAATTTGGAGGACTGACACTATCTGATTTCAATACTCACTATATAGCTACAGTAATCAAGTTTGGCATTAGCAAGAGAATAAACAAATAGATCAATAGAACAGGATAGAGAGCCTCAAATTAGACCCAATAAATACAGTGAACTCATCTTTAACAAGGGAGCAAAGGCAATACAATGGATCAAGGAGAGCCTTTTCAATATATGGTGCTAGAACAACTGAAAATCCACATGCTAAAAACTGAAAGTAGGCCAGGCATGGCAGCTCATGCCTATAGTCCCAGCACTTTGGGAAGATGAAGTGGGAGGATCCCTTGAGCTCAGGACTTCAAGACCAGCCTGGGCACATGGCAAGACCTTGGCTCTACTACTAACAACAACAACAACAACAAATTAACCAGATGTGGTGGTGCACACCCGTAGTCTCAGCTACTTGGGAGGCTGATGTGGGAGGCTTGCCTGAGCCCAGAAGGTCAAGGCTGCAGTGAGCCGTAATTGCATCACTGCACTCCAGCCTAGGCAACAGAGTAAGACCCTGTTTCAAAAACAAAAACAATAAAACAAAACTGAAACTACACACAAACTTTATACACTTTACAAAAATTAACTCAAAATATATTATAAACCTAAAAGTAAAATACAAAAACTATAATGTAAAACTCCTAGCAGATAACATAAGGAAAAAATCTAGATGACTTGAGTTTGGTAATGACTCTGAAACCTAATACCAAAGGCAAGATTAAAAAAAATAATAATTGATAAGCTAGGCCTCATTAAAATAAAAAACTTCTTGCCAGGTGCGATGGCTCACACCTGTAATCCCAGCACTCTGGGAGGCCGAAGCGGGTGGATCACAAGGTCAAGAGATCCAGATCATCCTGGCCAACATGGTGAAACCCTGTCTCTACTAAAAATACAAAAATTAGCTGGACATGGTGGCATGAGCCTGTAGTCCCAGCTACTCAGGAGGCTGAGGCAGGAGAATTTCTTGAATCCAGGAGATGCAGGTTGCAGTGAGCCAAGATCACACCACTGCACTCCAGCCTGGAGACAGAGCAAGACTTCTTCTCAAAAAACAAAAGCAAACAAACAAAAAACTTCTTCAGGTGAAGTCTGATGAAAAGTCTTTGGCTTGGCTTCTTAGTCTACAGAGGCTTTTAAAAGTCAAATCTGAGATTTCCCGTTAGAAGTTCCAGTAAAGCAAACATTAAAAGAGCCTATATGGGAGAGAGATCCAAGATGGCCGATTAACAACAGCTCAGGATTGTAGCTCCCAGTGAAAGCACAGAGAGCGAGTGGAGGCCGCACTTTCAGACGAATTCTTGTTGCCCACAGACTAGGAGATTCCCGGCGGAGGAGCCACACGGGTCGCCAGCGCGATTTTTTTGGCTGGCGTGGCTATTTTGCCGGCGCCCCAGCACGGCGCTTCTCGGCGCGGAGTATACGGGACGACTCCGGCTCGGCTGGTCCCGTCCCCACAAGGAGAACAGCAATTGGAAGCGCTGAGGACTGAGAGTTTCACAGTAAGCACA
>CAUYLG010041141.1:0-26642 GCA_963573385.1 Cacajao melanocephalus | reverse complement strand
CCTGTAATCCCAGCTACTTGGGAGGCTGAGGTGGGAAAATCGCTTGAGCCTAGGAGGTGGAGGTTGTGGTGAGCTGAAATCACACTACTGCACTCCAGTCTGGGTGACAGAGTGAGACCCTGTCTCAAAAAATAACTGCCTGCATCTAAGTCCGTGTTTCAGGCTCTGCTTCAAAGAGGACCCATACTGAGACAGCTCCCAGCTCTGGTGAACTGCATATAGTTCTGTCACTCATGAATTACTGTGGTGCTTTGCTTCACCACAATTTGCTGTTTTTAATCAAATCTGGATACATTCAGTGGAAGTATGTAACACTCATGTGTATCCCAGCAAAAAAAAAAAAAAGTGGGGAAATGGGCATTAAGAGGAGGTATTCTAAAACACTATGATTTCTAGGACAGAAAAAGAACAGCCCACACATCAAGTTAGGAGGGAAAAAAAGGATATCTCCATATGTCACAACTGCTGTGTTCCCTAAACCTGATTTTATAACCAGAAAAGCAGTTTCCCTTGCACTAAGTTCATCCTGCAACCAGCTAGAATGAGGCAAGCTCCTTCTTAGTTGAGCCATCAGATAATTACTGCAGAGCCATGAGAATGGTGATTCGGATGCTGACAACAGAAATAAGTTACTATTACTGAATGCTGACCATGCTAGGCACTGTGCATGCATTTTCTCACAGATCCCAGAGCCCTCATCATAACCACTGAAAGCTTAGACTACTCCAGCTAATGAGTTACCACCTGATGGGAACATGCATCTGGGTTGTCTTGCTTTATCGGGTGCCAGAAGGCCATGGTGTTAGTCTAAATTGAATTTGGATTTACATAAAGTGCATGTGTATCCCAGACTTCCAAACGTTCTTTTAACTATATAAAGTCTCACTGGCAGCATCCTTCCATCTGGAGATTCTTGTTGCTATTCCAAGTGGCCACAAGACGCAGTAGCCACTGAGACACATGGTTACTGTTACCAGGTACTCACAGAAAAACTTGCACCTAGCAGTTTCCACCAAGAAGCCTAGCAACGGACTCTGGGAAGATTTAAGGGGCCCATGTCATCACCTCACATACAGGTAAGGGGTGACTTGCCTACCAGCAAGAAGCTTTTCAGCTATTACTAGGCAAGGGGTATGGCCTGTCTCAGTGGCAGAGCTAGTGAAAATATAGGTCAGGCCACCCTGATTCAGAGACCAAAAGACGTCCTTCAACTAAGGACTTAACACAGACAACAAAAATTAGTTTAAAAATTGTGGAGCCATACCGAATCTACTTTTAGAAATAAAACACACGCTGTTTTCTATGCTGCTAATTGTTTTGTTTATTTGTTTGTTTTGAGACGGAGTCTCACTCCATCGCCCAGGCTCGAGTGCAATGGCGGGATCTTGGGTCACTGCAACCTGTGCCTCCAGGGTTCTAGCAATTCTCCTGCCTCAGCCTCCCGAGTAGCTGGGATTATAGGCGCCTGCCACTGTGCCTGGCTAATTTTTGTATTTTTAGTAGAGACGAGGTTTCCCCATCTTGGCCAGGCTGGTCTTGAATTTCTGATCTCGTGATCCACCGCCTTGGCCTTCCAAAGTGCTGGGATTACAGGTGTGAGCCACTGCGCCCAGCATCTATGCTGCTAATTGTAAGTAGCATCCAACGCACTGTGGCATCAATTCCTCCTCAACTGAATAATTGTGAAACCCTTCCCCAAGAGTGGTTAGTACTGAGCTGGACACCTAATAGGAAGAATAATAACAATGACAATGTTCTTTTTTTCTTTTTCTTTTTCTTTTTCTTTTTAGTATCTGTTAGGTGCCAGGAACTTCACATCCATTGTCCCTTACCTTCAGAAGTACCCTATAAACAAAGTAAGTAGTGTCCCTGAATTGTCCCCATTTAATCTGTGAGGAAATTGCCAACCAGAGAAGTTATTTTGCCTTACTATATGATATTTAAACAAATGAGTATTTGTATGAGCGAGTAAGTGAGGATGAATTAAGGAAATTAAGTAATAAACTGAAAGGGGAAGTTGGATGTTCTAGAACTGGTCTAGTAATGCTTCTGCTTTTGTCATATTAGCAATGAAATAGTCTAGTATTTTTTCCTGCCCTCTCTTCAATATTTCACGTTATGCTGGCATTTCCTGATAGTGGCTCCAAAATACTAATTTCAGAGCATATTCATATTTTCCTGTCTGCAATGCCTTATGGTTCTGTTTCTTGAATACGGAGATTTTTGACCCAAATAAAGATATTGTATTTCTGCCCTTAATAGTTCACATACGGATGTAATGCCGTAAATAGTGAAAGAACTCTAAAATACTTTGACAACCTATTTATAAATGTTTTTTGTCAAGGGAAACTTTTGCACTTAATTTTTTTGAGTTGATTGGAGTTTTTTAGGTTTATTGGTTTCTCTTACAAAATATTATGAACTCATTACAGAAAGTTTGACAAAACAAAATAATAGCAAGAACTGTTTATAAATACACATAATACCACTTTTGAAAAACAACCATTGTTAGTATTCTGTTGCACTATATTTCCTTTTGGTCATCTTTCTATGCATAGGTCTTTTTCTCTGCAAGGACAAGAAATATTTTTATGCCTATCATTCCTTGTTTCTCTTAACCTTTAGTCTTGAAAAGGGGCTGGTCATTCCATAGTCTTTTTAATCATCATTTTTAATGACAGTCAAGAAAGATGCTTATTGCATTATTCTCTGGGCAACAATCCCTACGTTCAACAATTACAGAATAGTTAAGTACGTCCACTTGAATGCATCTAGTACAAAGTACTTTCAAAATTTACATTTGTTTCCTTAGAAAGTGGAGATACATACAATTCTTCACCCCAAAATTTATGAGCTCTGCCCTATCTTGCTTTATGGTATCTCTATTAAATATTAACTTTAACAGGTTTGGTAAAAGCCATCCGTTTGTTTCCTCACTAATAGTTTGCTATTTATCTATTTGATGTCTGCAATTGCTTAAGCTTGCTGCCTTGAGTATGAGAGAAAAGATGGCAGATATTTCTAAAAGCTCTTCCAATTCTCAGGGCTGCCAAAGGCCCAAATTGCCAGTTTGTCCATGCTTATTGCAGCAAGTGAAACAATACAGTTCAAAAACACAGAAAGGCAAGGCTAATTATATCCCTCCTACCCCCACTTCACTTCCACCCCCTGAGGTGACCCATACTAACAATCCAGTGGACATCCTTCCACCTTTTTCCTTCTTCCTGGTTTATAATACCACTACAAGCATGCATAAAGATCCATGTTACAGATTCTTACTAAGATATGTCCAGATGAAACCATATGGTATTTGCAATTTGCTTAAAATTGTTTATTTGCTTAATTTGCTTGAAAATTTATTTATATGTAAAAATACATACACATATACATCCTTTTACATAAAAAGGATTTTTTTTTTGAGACAGAGTCTGGCTCTGTTGCCCAGAAATTGTGCTATGGCACAATCCCTCTGCCTCCCGGGTTTTCGAATGATTTTCCTGCCTTAGCCTCCTAAGTAGCTGGGACTACAGGCATGTGCCACCATAGCCAGCTAATTTTTGTATTTTTAGTAGTGACAGGTTTTGACCATATTGGCCAGGCTGGTCTCGAACTCCTGACCTTGTGATCTACCCACCTTGGCCTCCCAAAGTGCTAGGATTATAAGCCTGAGCCACTGAGCCTGGCCTTACGTAAACAGGATTATATTTTACATGGTGAACTCTTTTAAAACAGCCTCTTTTTTTTTAACATGCTTCTCTCTCTTATATCCATGTACACTCCAGTGACCCTGACCTACTCTCCACCCTCATACCTCATGTTAACAACCAGTGTGTGCCCTTCTGTACTTTTTATACACATATAGCCACATATAAGCATATTTATGCATATACATATATATACAGATATTAATAAATCATCAGATAAATATTAGGATTTTAGTAAAATCATCAGGAAATAGTAGGATTTTTAGTATCAGATAAATAGTAGGTTGCTTTACAAGCATGGGATCATAGTATGCATATCTCTCTCTGTATCTGGTTTTTCTTCTTCAACAATACTTTATGACAATCCCTGTAAGTCAACTGTTTTCATTCTTTTTAATGATTATGTGTTATTCCATGATGTCAATGTACTCTTATTATCTATTTCCTTATTTTTAGGCATTTACGCTATTTCCAGCTTTTTATCACTACAGCCATGCAAAATAAACATCTCGTACTCACATTCTTACCTACTGCTGCTTATATTTCTTTTTTTTTTCTTTTTTTTTTTTCTTTTGAGATGTAGTCTCACTCTGTCGCCCAGGCTGGAGTGCAATGGTGCAATCTTGGCTCACTGAAACCTGTGTCTCCCAGATTCAAGTAATTCTTCTGCCTCAGCCTCCCAAGTAGCTGGGACTACTGGTGCAGGCCACCACACCCAGCTAATTTTTTTGTATTTTTAGTAAAGACTGGGTTTCGCCTTATTAAGCAGGATGGTCTCACTCTCCTGACCTCACGATCCACCTGCCTCAGCCTTCCAAAGTGCTGGGACTACAGGCATGAGGCATGGCACCTGGCCTGCTGCTTATATTTCTAAGAGATAGGTTCTCCACAATTGGGATTGCTGCACTAAAGAACATATGAATTTTTAGTTTCAAAAGATGTAACCAAATTGCTTTCTTCACAGGCTGTAAGAACTTAACAACATAAATATGTAAGAATTTGCATTTCCCTGTCTCCATCAACAGTGGGTGTTTTCGTACGCCTCACACTAACAGCAATTCAGAAGAGAGATCCCCCATGTCCACTTTAATTTGCATTTTCTGCTAGCTAGTTTGAGCATCTTCTCAATTCTTCTTATATTCTACTGACTATTTAGATTTACTCCTGTAAGAACTATTTACTCATATTATTTGCTCATTTTTTCTATGATTTGTAAATAGCCATCTTAATTATAAATTTTTTCCAACTCTCTCATTTGCCTTTTAGTTTGTTCATGGTATCTTTTGCCTGGCAAAGAAGTTTTGTGGTTCATTTGTTTGTTTTTGAGTCAGTGTTATGAACCTAGCTCACTCTAACCTTGAACTCCTGGGCTCAGGCAATCCTCCCACTTCAGCCTCCCAAGTAGTTGGAACCACAGGCATGTGCCACCATGCCCAGCTCATTAAAAAAAATATTTTTTTGTAGAGACAGGATGTAGTTATGTTGCCCAGGCTAGTCTTAAACTCCTGGCCTCAAGTGATTTTCTTGCCTCTGCCTCCCAAAATGCTAGGATTACAGGTGTGAGCCACCTCACCCAGTTGTGGTTTTTTTTGTTTTGTTATGCTGCAAGTATTCATCTTTATATATTATACAGTAAAATATTTCTTTTATAGCTCCTGTGTTGCCTGTCTAGTTAAGTTCTTCCCTCATCTCCCAAGTTATATAAGTAAGTCTCCTAGATTTTTTTCCTAATCTTTTACATCCTTTCTTATCACAACTCTCTAGTTTTTAGTCTAGCCAAGTTTTTCATTAATTTTTGGTTAATTTGGATAATTATATTTTGCTAGAAATTTATCAGTTCTTTATGTTTTCAAATGTATTGCTATTGAATTATATGTGGTTTTACCTTACAATTGTTTTAACCTCTTACTTTCTTGTGGTTGTATTACTCTCTCATTCCTAATATTATATACTTTTGCTCTATCTCTTTTTTTCTTTAATCGGGTCCTTTTATCTATTTATCAGCTTTCACCAAGAACCAGTTTTCAGATTTATTTAGCCTTTGTACCATTTTAAAATTTTTTTATGACACTAATTTTAGCTACTTTCTTTTTTCTTTCTTTTCTTTTTTTTTGAGATGGAGTCTTACTCTGTGGGGAGTATAGTGGTATGATCTCAGCTCACTGCAACTTCTACCTCCCAGATTCAAGCGATTCTAATGCCTCAGCCTCCCAAGTAGCTGAGATTACAGGTGTGTACCACCACTCCCAGCTAATTTTTGTATTTTTAGTAGAGGCAGGGTTTCACCATGTTGGTCAGGCTGGTCTCAAACTCCTGACCTCAGGTGATCCTTCCGCCTCAGCCTCCCAAAGTGCTAGGATTACAGGTGTGAGCCACAGCGCCCAGCCAATTTTAGCTACTGTCTACATTAGTTTTCTTAGGTTACACACATTCAAATAGTATAATACATTATCCACTTTGATTTAACTATTCATGGTTAAATGGATATAGTTATCCATTTCCATTTAACTACACATCTTGCAAGATTCCTTTCATACCACTAATTTCTCCCCAAAGTATCTTCCCCTATCTTGAGGTCTTTGGATTTATTTGTTGTTTGCTTAAAATCTTTCCACAAGTAGGGCCAGGCTCAGTGGCTTATGCCTGTAATCCAGCACTTTGGGAGGCCAAGGCTGGTGGATCACGAGGTCAGGAGTTCGAGATCAGCCTGACCAAGATGGTGAAACCCTGTCTCTACTAAATATACAAAAATTAGCTAGGCATGTTGGTGGGCGCCTATAATTCCAGCTATTTGGGGGGCTAAGGTAGGAGAATCACTTGAACCCAGGAGGTGGAAGTTGCAGTGAGCTGAGATAGCGCCCTTGCACTCTAGCCTGGGCAACAGAGTCAGACTCCATCTCAAAAAAAAAAATCTTTCCACAAGTAAATTACTCAGATTTTGTTAAGGTTCTCTTTGATTATTTGATTTACTCTTCCTCTCTGTGGCTGCTGGCCCCAGTGGTGCAGTGTTGTTTTCTTTGGTCTGTTCTTGAAGATACTTTAGCAGTAGCAGTCTTTAGAGTCGTGGAAGTGCAGCAATCTCTGATCCTCTGACCCACTGCATCAGTGAAAAGTTTTCTAAGCCTCTGCTCAGGAATTGAGAGGCTACTTCTCTCCTCCATGGTCCTCTCATGCTCACAACCTCAGAAGTGGAGAAAACCCAGCCTCCTGGGTACCAAAAAGACAGGCACACTTATGCTAACCAATGTCAGCCTTCTTCCTGAGTGCTCAGGAATGTCCCTGGGCCAAGCCTTCCCCAGGAACTGCAGCTTTCAAACCTTCCCCAACGCTTTGCCTGGGTTTTATCTGGCTTTAGAGTAGTAGCAGGGTTGGAAGCTCAGCTACTGTTCTCTGGCTTATGCCCTCCAAGTTCCACCTACCGCCCAGCCCCAACTCCTAGTTAGCCAGGAAGAGGTTGGAGGTTGGACTGTTCAGTAATTAAAGAGAAGGGCAAGTGAGACTTGCTAAGCCATCATCTTTCCAGCATGCCCTGTTCCATGTTTAATACATACCTTGATTATGTAAATAGCCATGATTTAGTGTTGTCCTTCACTGATGCAAGATAGGCTCTTCCTTCGAGCAGCTCCTTTACATTACCCAATACCACCTGATCCAACTCCACCTCCTTGAAGAGTTTCCTGCTTAGTTGATGCACCAGTAAATTCAACTCTATGGGACCTGGTTCAGAAAGCACTGAGATCATTTATGTTTTTTTATTTCAACACCATTTCTCTAGGGGTCAAGTCCCCGCTGTCTGTATCTCAAAGAGGAAGCCTGAAGGACCCAATAATTTGCATCATCCTTAACACATAAAGGACATAGGTTGGTATGTCCTTTATGCTTTCAACCTATGTCCTTCACTTTATGTGTTAAGGACAATCAGAAGCTCTCAAGAGACACTTTGACTATTGCAGTGATGACACAAAGGTCTAGGGATGGCTGAGAAACTGTATGTGTCTCCAGATGATCTGGAAAGTCTTTTATTTGATTAGATTCATTTGCACTTAATCAATAAGGTCATAGTCAGCCGATCAGATAGCACAAAGTTGGTTTATTTGTTAGGATTTGGTTTGGCAAATAGTCCCAAAAATAGTGACTGAAATAAAACAGCCGTTTATTTCTTCCCCATATGAATAAAGTCCAGAGGTAAAAAGCAGGTATGAGCCCCTCTATCAGGTCAGAAACCCAGGTCCTCCTATCTTTGCTCTGCAGCACTGAAGTTCTGTCTTTGTCTCTATTTTCCAAGGTGACTTGCCATTCCATCCACATTTCAGGCCCTAGTAAAGAGGGCCTCAGTAGGGCACTCTTTTCCTTTGAGAATATTTTCACAAAGTTACAAATTAACCTCTGCTCACACACGATTGACCATTATTTAGTCACATGGCCATACCTCACTGCCTATATCCTAGGTACCTTTGTACCCAGCTATAAATTCTGTCACTATGTTGGAAGGAGTGAATAAATATTGCTACAATGGAAGTCTCTTCACAGTTGATGAATAAAATCAACTTTCTATGGAAAACAATTTTCTACTTTAACAACTTTCCTCATTGAACATTCTACAAACGTAATCTTTTATAACAAACATTCAAAGTCCCACAGCAGGTTTTGAAACTATTAAAACTATTAAAATTCCATTATTTCAGAAAAAAGTCTTTGCTATTTTTATTGAAGAGCAGTAGACAGAAACTCAATATAATAATAAGAAAGGGAACAGAAACTGAATTAACCCAAATTTTATGGTCCCTGGTAGGCAAACATTTTCTAACTTGCTTTCTTATCTCTCACAAGATGTCAAGAAGCCAACTCAGAGTTTTGTATTCCCAAAGCACAGTTTCTTATCAACAGTTTCTTATTATCTCAACATTCCTATTACCAAAGATTTTAATTTATGATTTTAGCTTAATTTTAATCAATGCTGAATTAATGAATTTGGGGCTTTTTTTTTAGGTCTATAGTCATCCATTCTTCAGTGCTGCAGTCAACTCCAGCTGTCTTGTAAGAACACCTAGAAGAGTTGTCTACTTACTGGGAGTCTCCCACAGCACGTGATTAGAGAAAGGGGATGACTGTATTTATATGTAAATTTTCAGTGGATTTCTCAGGTTCCTCACAGTCTTAAAGGCTTGTCCAGGAGTATAATCTAGAGTTCACTAGAAGTAACATTTGTGAAGGACTTCTTCATTGTATTGGGCACGCTAAAAGTTTATCCTCAAATCAAACCATCACAAATTTGCACACTGTGTTTTGTGCCTTGTAGAATTAATTTCACTGATGTGAGTTTTGGCATTGTGTCATAGATATTAACACGTATCGTAAAGAATGGCCCTGTGAAGCTTGTTATTGTACTTGTAGGAAAGATGATGTCAAGGACGTTATTCACTGACTTGCCCTCTGATTCATTAAAAAATGACTATTGTCTCACCGTAAAAAGTAGTAGGTGGAATCCAGGGTGGGTTGCTTCAGCTGCCCTGGCACGTTGGCCGAAGGGCAATTGTCAGGATAACGAATTTAACACTGCCTAGAGAACAGATGTTTGGAAATCATAGCATTTGCCTGTAAAACCCAGAACACAACTTCTAAACTTTGAAATTACCTCTGTGGAAAGAGCTCCAAGTGTGTTTTCAGGACAGAAGAAAGAAACAGATCAGGACCTGAAATAAACACACACACACATTCACACACACACACCACACCAGTGAAAGAGGAGAATAGAAAATTCAGCCCAGAAGAAAAAATACATCAAAGAAGCCCATTTCAGCCAGAAGCCCTCCTTGCTTTGGCAGTCATGGGAGACCCAGCCTGCCTTCCTGCTTCTGCCAGACAGCCAACAGGAAAAGCTGCTTTTAACAATAATTGTCAGCCTGGAAACGTTTTCTCCAACCCTGGTTGGCAGCTTGGGGCAGAAATAGGAGCTGGATTGATTTTTGCTTTTTAGCAACTGCTAAACCTGCAGTCTGAAGGCCAATCAATGAAGATAGGAGAATCTGCATTCAGACTGACATGTAAAAGGAGAAAGAGAATAACAATCATAGATAATAATAGAACCTAATTCCTAGAGATATGAGGGTAAATGAGGTAATACATGTAAAGCCTTTGCCTAGCACCTGGTAAACATTGAGTAAGTGATTATTATTATTAATTACAAGGTTCAAGTCTACCTTTAGTATCAGTCAAAATAAACTGGCCTGAATATATTATGTAAATGGTCAAGGCATCCAGCCAGCTACAGGAAGGGAAAATGAGGAAGGAAACAAAGAAATAAAGTCTAGACCCTAAGTTCAAGATTAAAGGATTATCTTTTAAGGCCTGGCATTTTGTCTTGTTACAAGTTGGTCTAAAATTGTACTTCATAATTCCACTAAATTCATTCAAAAAATTGATATTTTAAATAAATACTTCCTAATCAGAGGGCAGAAAACTCCTAAAGACTTTAGAGGATTATGTCAAAGTGTGAAAAAAATCCATAGATACAGATATATTTGTATGTCGGGATCAACAAAAAGCAAATTTGTAAAAAATAACCAAATTCTTAGAGGCTTCTTATCATTATCTCCTCAAGCAAAACACTATTATGTGGAAAAGTGATAAGGAAATCAGGGCACATGGTGTTTTGTTTTGTTTTCCATCCCTTTGGTCAATGGGCAACACACTGTTCTTCAACGAGATTAATGCTTTTCTATTTCCAATAATGGCAGGCCAGTTTTTTAGACCAATCCTTTCACTGAAAATAAATGAAGGTATGTATCTGCCATTTTATGGTCTTTCTTCCTGGGCTCTTCTTGGTACAAGGCACACAAGCAGGAATAAATTGCGTTCTCCATGTTCAAGAAGTTCACAGGGACTCTTACAAAGTAGGAGTTTTCATACATAATTGCAGAGATGACACAGAAAAATCAAAGTGGGGCGAGTGAAAGGAGTTAATCTTGAGCTGTACTTGAAGGCTAGGAACTGCCAGAGTGGCGTGGGGAAGGTATTCCAGGTAGAAAGCATAATCAGTTTCCAGAAGGAGGGATTTAAGTCCTGGGCATAGACAGGAAGTGAACTGGCTGGGCTAGAGCAAAAGGACCCTGCTGAGGAATGTAAAAATCCAGGATCTTCCATATGAGCCCCACAGTGCCTAGGAGCAGGAGTAGGAGTAGGTCATAAATATATTCCAGTTGATTAGTTAAGTCCACTGGACTCCAGAGCAACGCTTGCTTACTAGAGTAGGCAATGAAGCTAAAGAGATATGAACGGGTAGAGAGGTAAATCCTCATGTGGAGGGCATATTGTTGGCCTTCAATTCTGAGAAACTGGGAAACTGAAACTAAAAAAAAAAATCTGAACAGACTCTGCTGGTATCTCGGTTTATCTTGACCTTCTCAGCTGGACTCCTAACCACTTACTGTGCAATTTTGAAGTACTTACACTCAATTCCTCACCTCATCACTGACAAAAAAAAGGGAAGAGAAATTGTATCCTATAGAAGGAATACTGTTGGCCTTCAATTCTGAGAAACTGGGGAACTGAAAAGGAACTAAAAAATCTGAACAAACTCTTCCTGGTATCTTGGTTTATTTTGGTCTGTCAAGTAAAGGACAAGAGATGAGCCGAGAAATTCCTCCAAGATTCTGAGTTAGAAAAATGCTGTGACTTAGCTGAGACAAGCTTCTCCTTCTCCACTTTTTCAATTCCTTGGTCTGCTTAAACAATGCGTGGCTCTCCTCTCCGTAAGCACCTTGCTACCTGACAGAGGTGGGTTATGGGGCACATCGATGATTTTAACTGGCTCATGAAGAACCTCTTCTTTTCCTTTATTAAATCTGGAGGTTATTTCTTGAGCAATTAATTCATGGTGATAAAAAATCCGGCAATATATTTACCACCAATCTTTAGAATAAACATGAAAATATTTAGATTTTGTCATCTGTTTTCATTGCTCTGTATGAAATAGGATTTTCAAAGGAAGCTTCAACCTGGTAGTCATAAATAAATGACTAAATTAGCTTTGATTTTAGAAGCCTATATTGATTATTGCTTTTCTTAAAAATTCACAATTTCTAAGAATATACAGTTTAAACACTTGAATTATAGCGGTCAATATGGATTTAAAATCACAAAGCGTAACTAATTTCATGGCCTACAGAAAGCCTTTGTCTAGTTCTTCCCTTTTGACATAAATGCAGAACCTCTGTGTTGTAACATTAAATGGAAACATCCCAGAAAAATGATATCCAAATTGCTGGTTTGGCTTTAAGATCTAGTTATTTTCTTTCAGATGAACCCCAGGGTACAGTGAATTGTCATGGGGTTTTCCATACCGAGAAAAGTTCCAAAGTCGCAGATTGAAAACCTCCATTGAAACAAATGCATTATGTCACTTGAAATAAGAGCATCTGTACATACTTCACAAAATAATTTTCTTTGTTCAGCAGAGGAAGGCCAGATGATGCAATATCTAGCTTCCAGCTGCGCCTTCCTCACTGGCAATTCAGCCTCTTTTAGTGCTATTTGAAAGACTCCTGACCATTTACTGTGCAATTTTGATGTGCTTACACTCAATTCTTCATCTCATCACTGACAAGGAAGAGGGAACAGAAATTGTATGAGAATGCATGTGTCCACAAAGCAACAGAACGATGGTTATCTTTCCCTTAGGCATTATTTTTTAAACATAAACAGCACCAAAGGAAGAGGGAAATCAGTCAGAGGCCTTGGGGATTCAAATGAAGGAAATCCTCCCACAGGATGAAGCTACACATCCTATAGAAAGTACACAAACAGCATTCTAAGCTGGACGTTGTTATGATTGCTCAGAAGTTTTACCTTTCCCAAGCTCTTTAAATCATGAATTGTTTCATTCTGCCAAAATAGATGAGCTAATAATTTGGCTGCCTGCTATTAGGAGGTTAAAAGACAAGCAGAGAAGTCCCATAAATAAAACATAACCAAAATATTTCAGTTGATTTAAACATAGTCTTAGCACTTCAGAATTGATAATATTATCAGCCAAACGTTGAATAACAAATACTCAAAATAAGAGTGTTGAGTTGAAACAGCTGTTAAATTGGCTATTTAATGAAGGAGAAAAAAATGTTCCAATTGTTTAATGATGTGAAGACATCTGAATGGCTGATAAGATTTTTAACTTTTCAAATTGGTATGGGGGGAGCATTGTTATTGATTGCCATTGTCTAGCCTTTGATTGTTCTGAATCCAGAAAACTGGACTTTTACTTATTTTCCAAAACTTTGCTCCAAGATAGATGTCTATGCTCTGGTGTAACAATTTTTTTTGAATAAACAGACAAGACTTATGGCTTCGAAATGTCTTATGTGGACCTTCAAAGGCTTCATGGTACACTACCATTGGTGAGATGTGTCCTGGTTTAGACTCTTGGAAGCAGTTATGGATTTTTCCCTCTTACTCCTGCCCTCTGACCTGTATCCTATCATGAATAGAGATGTGCACCAACATCAAGCCCAAAAAGTTAACCATTCTTTAACCCAAAAAGCCAGGCACATTTTTGCGTGCTGGTTTTGTTTCTGTTCTCAAACCAGCCACAACCTGTGGTGACCAGCAATGGGAAAAAATGGAAGGAGCTCTCTGATTCTGTCCCCTGCTTCCCTGCCCATCACTCGTGCACACCCACATCCTCCTCAGGCCCATAGGGTGACTTTATGATGACCACTGGCATGTTTAGATTTCTCAGATGTAGGAAGAACTTCAAAGCACAAATTCCTTTCATGGGGACACAAGTTTTAAACTATGTTTCATAACTGCACAACAGAAAAAATGGGGCCATCTAGGGATACACTTAACATTCCTGGCACTCTGGACATACCACCATGCTCACATTAATTCTGTAACTAGAATGTTATAGTAAGCTTTTGCTCTAAGCAATTCATGGTAGGTAACTTAAATAGACATCAAATCTAATGTGTTGTGAAGAGAGATGCTGCCTGTGGCTCCTTGGTTCTTTAAATGAGTCAGTATATGCAAGCATCTAGCGCAGTTCCTGGCCCACATGAGACCTTGAGTCCTTCTTCCAAATGAGCCTCAGCTCCACAGAGGCTGTGAAATGCCTCCAGCTAGTTTCCCACCCACTGCAAACAGATCTTGGCCTAACACCTGCCCAAAGTCCACTTATGTCATTCCATCTGTGTTTCTCAAAATCAGACCTACAGACCACCTCCATCTCAAACACTTGATGGAGTGAGAGTTAAAAATGCAGATTTCTGGGCCCTTCTCCAGGCCTACTGAATCCAAAGCTCTGGGAAAGGGGCCCAAAAATCCACTTTTTAATCAAAGTTAATTCATTAAAGCTTGAGAATTCCTGATATAGAGTTTCACAGTTCTATCCCTTTATTAACTTAAACCTTGGAAAAAGAATTTCTACACAGTGTCAAAAAGCCTGTTACGAAAATGACTTCATTGTTACTTAAAGTTATGTTCTCCGTCTTTATGGATGGCTGATTCAAGAGGCATCTGAGGGCTCATTTCAGTATCTTTTATACTGAAGTTAAAATTCTGTTCTGCATTTTATATAAGAACCCATACCATTCATTTGTGATTTCATTTATTTGCAGGAAGAAAAAAAAATGTATCTGCTGTTGGATTTATTTGCTTCCTGTTGTCAGAAAATGAAAAATATATAACTGTGTTTCTCTTACAGCTTTAGCTACTGGAAATCTTGTAGCAATTTTCTTGCCCAAGTGTGGCAATCTGTTCAATTCTGTGCTCCAAATATATTTACTCTTCCTTCTCCTTTTAGGTGAACTCTGTTTTCTTTCACATTTAAATGACATAGGCAGTGACTTCTGAATCACTTTAGATGGGGTATAAACTTTTACCAACTAGAGAGCATTTTTTTGCAAGTGTTGTATTCTTGGCATGTAGCAATTCCTGAATGGCCACTTGAGTCAAAATTAAGAACTTGCTTGTTGTAGGATGCAGGACTAGTAGTACTGTGTTCTGTCCAATGAGTCTCTTAATCAGTTTGGATACTTGGGTCCGTTTGTTTTGCTCATCTACTTTTACAAATGCAAGCCAGAGACAGGGAGTTATGATGCGCTTCCAATGCTTTCAGAATCCCAGAATCCACTCGCCCTTTGTAGACTATGAATTTCTGAAGCAACACAGTGTCTCCATGGCTACCTGACAAAATTACTAAGGCTGCCAGCGCCTGCTTCTATGCGACTGAGTGTGAACTAAACAAATTTCTAGAGCCAACACAAGTACAGGATTTGCGTCTCTGACTCCTGTAGGGGGAGATGTTGAGCATCCAACTGAAGCTCAACAATATTCCTGGCAGTGGCCATATCAAGATTTGCTTTGGTGGTAGCCAAACCCTCATGCATAGGAGGTAGCCCCATGAGTCATTTTCACCCCCAAACTTCCTACTGTTTATTGATCACTTAGGGCAACCACATATTCATGGCTAAGTTTTAGTTGGAACAGCAATGAACTTTGCATAACTTTGTTTCCCTGTATGAGTCCTCTGCTTTCCTCGGCACCCAACACCAAAGCACTAGTTACTTAACAGAGCCTTTCAATGTCCACAGAAGTTTCTTTTTAAATTATTTTATTTTATTTATTTTTATTTTTACAAAATTCAGGTAGTAAAAATATGGAACGCTTCACCAATTTGCATGTCATCCTTGCACAGGGACCATGCTAGTCTTCTCAGTATCATTCCAATTTTAATGTATGTGCTGCTGAAGTGAGCACCCAGAAGTTTCTTTATACATACCTATCATGAGACAGCTTCCATTTCAGTTCAACTCAAACACAATGAAGAAATTCTCTTTGAAATATCCCTACTGAACTGTTATTATCCACGCTACCTAAAAACAAAACTCCTTAAGGGCAGTATGGCTTAAGGTTTAAGTACACACACACTTTGGGTTCAGAAAAACCAGGATGCAAATCCTGGTCCTGCCTCTTACTATATGTGTGTCATTAGGCAAGTTACATAATCTCTAAGACCTGTTTCTTCATCTGCAAAGTACAGATATTAGTAGTACTATTTCAAGAGTAGTTATTACAACTAAATGATTTAAGAATTAGCTGGGCACAGTGGCTCACACCTGAAATCCCAGCACTTTAGGAGGCTGAGGAGAGTGGATCATGAGGTCAGGAGATTGAGACCATCCTGGCTAACATGGTGAAATCCTGTCTCCACTAAAAATACAAAAAATTAGTTGGGCATGGCAGCATGTACCTATAGTCACAGCTACTACTCAGGAAGCTGAGACAGGAGAATCACTTGAACCTGGGAGGCAGAGGTTGCAGTGAGCCGAGACTGCGCCACTGCACTCCAACCTGGGTGACAGCACGAGACTCCATCTCAAAAAAAAGAATTTAGCACACAGTAAAAACTTAATAAAATAGTATTTATTAGTACTCACAGAGTAATCTGCTCTGAGATGAACAGAGTAATCTGCTCTTTTGACAGCAAGTTCTTTCTTAAACAGATAAAAATTTGTCTCATTTGTCCCACTCTTTCTTCCTAGTTCTGCCTTCAGAAGCTATCCAGAATAAGTATAGTCCTTCTTCCACACAACAGCACTTTAAATATTTGAGGAATCTATTGTATGCTTCCTTTCATATATTTGAGAAGAGGTATCATTCTTTTCCAGTTTGACTTTATCTAGTACATGTGTCCCACATGACTTTGGATCTGTCACCATTTGCGGCAGAGCTAGCTAGATGCTCCCCAATCCCATTTCCTCTTCGTGGGGATACAAGAATACCCTAGCCATTAGGTTGGGGCATGTGAGTGGGTTTTGGCCAATAAAACGAGATTAAATGTATGTGTGCTACTTCTATGCCCGGCCATGTCTTATGAGATCTTCCTTGATCTCTTTCACTCATTGGCTTGCTTAGTGCAGAGGATCCTGTGGAAAATTCTCAAGATGCACTAAGAGGCATGGAATCTGTGAAATGGAAGAAGCTCAAATCCCTGTGTCAGCACATAGAAGGCTACCTCTCATGCACGTGTCAGACTGTGGCATGAGTGTTGTATTAAGCCATTAAGACTTGAGGATTGGGCCAGGTGCAGTGGCTCACACCTATAATCCAAGCACTTTGGGAGGCTAAGGCGGGAGGACTGCTAGAGCTCAGGAGTTTGAGACCAACCTGAGCAACATAGCAAGACCCCCATCTCCACAAAAAATTTAAAAATTAACTGGACGTAGTGGCTCACTTGTAGTCCCAGCTACTTGGGAGGCTGAGGTGGGAGGACAGCTTGGGCCCAGGAGGTCAAGGCTGCAGGGAGCCATGATCACGCCACTGCACTTCAGCCTGGGTGAAAGCAAGACCCTGTCTCAAACAAACAAAAAAAAAGACTTGAGGGTTTATTTATCACCAAAATATATCCTAGCCTGCCACAGCTAATATACCTTTGTAGTTACATTCTCTGGACATGCGCTAGCCTGTCAATGTCACTTTCAAAAGATATCCAGAAATGAAAACAATTTTTCAAATGTGACCTGACCCTGATGGAATAAAACTGGAAAATTCCTTCCTTCTTTTGCTGTTGTTGTTTTTTTCCTGAGTACCATATTTATTTTTTCCAGTGCTTTCCAAAGTTGCCTTATGCCTAGCAACCACATTACACATACACAGGTGGCACAAGCTACATTTGTAGTTAACTAAAAACACTGCAGTATTTTTCAAGCCAACTGCCATCAAGCTAAGTGCAGCACAGTCAGTGTTCACCAAATATCCCATTTGCTTTCCTGCACTTCCCAGCTTCCCTCACAGTTTGGTTGGGGCCACATTTGTAGTTTCAGGGGCAGAAATAACGTGTCACTCCTGAGTCAAGGCAGTTAAGAGCCAGTATGCCTCTTTCATTCCTCTTTCCCCTGCTGCAGATACCTTGGAGGACACATTCCACGTGAAGGTAGGCTTCCCATCAGACTTTGCATAAGTGAGAAATAAATGTTTACTCTTTAAAATACTGAAAATTCCGAGTCTTTATTGTAGCATGACACCCCAGGCTGCTACTTGTGC
Source organism: Cacajao melanocephalus (assembly GCA_963573385.1). NCBI lineage: Eukaryota > Metazoa > Chordata > Mammalia > Primates > Pitheciidae > Cacajao > Cacajao melanocephalus. Next base: position 8,901 of record CAUYLG010041141.1, on the reverse strand, counting down.
AATTCATTTGTTTGCACTTTAATTCAAAGCTTTGTATTTATTTTCATTAACTTAAAAAAAATTTTTTTTGAGACTGAGTCTCACTCTGTTGCCCAGGCTGGGGTGCAGTGGCACGATCTCAGCTCACTACAACCTCCACCTCCCAGTTCAAGCGATTCTTCTGCCTCAGCCTCCCAAGTAGCTGGGATTACAAGTGCATGCACTACCACGTCCACCTGATTTTTGTATTTTTAGTAGAGATGGGGTTTCACCATACTGGCCAGGCTGGTCTCAAACTCCTGACCTCGTGATCCTCCCGCCTTGGCCTCCCAAAATGCTGGGATTACAGACGTGAGCCACCATACCCAGCCACTTTTAAAATTTTTATTCATGTATTATATATCTACAGAAAAGTGCCATAAGTGAATTAATTCAATAAATTTTCACACACACACTGAATGCATGTGTGTAACTAACAAAAAGGAGAACGTAACCAGCACCTCAGAAGCCCCTTCGCACCCTCTGTCAGCCACTATCTGCCCGACGGTAACCACTCCCCTGCCTTCTAGCAGCACAGATTAATTTTTGTGTTTTTGTGTTTTACCTAAACGGAATCATACTGTGTGTACTCTCTTGCTCAGTATTACATTTGTAAGTTTCATCCACAATGTCTTGTATGGCTATTGTTGGTTCATTTTTGTTGCTAGAAAACACTCCATTATATAATTATACTGCCTCTTCATTCTCTTAATGGTATATGTGATAAAACAAAATTAACCAATTTTTTTCTTTATAATTAGCATATCTTTTATGTCCTGTTTAAGCTATCCGTGCCTACTCCAGAATCATGGAATTGTTCTACTACATTTCCTTTTAAAACCTTTGTTGTTTTACTGTTAAAATTTAGATTGACAACCCATCAGGAGCTAAATTTGGAGGCATAGTATGAGACAGAAATCAAAATAGACTTTTTTCGTTTGGATAGCCGTTGACCCAACACCTTTTACTGAAATTATCATCCTTTCTGTATTGCATTGAGGGACTTTTTTGTCATAAGTCAGGCAAAATGTATGTATGGATTCTGTTTCTAATCTTTCTATTCTGTTCCTTTTGGTCATTTTGCCTCTCCTTTGCCAATACTACATATTTTAATCAGCCTGATATATCTGATGATGTATATCCTCCAATTCTGTTCTGCTTCTAAAATGCTTTTACTATTCTAGGTTGTTTGTACTTCCACATGTATTTTAGAACTATCTGGGAAATCTCTGCAAAATAATCTGTGGTGTTCTGACCGAAATTTTGTTGAATCCCTACATTTATTTGTGTAGAACTCACTTCTTTCTCCCCCTGCCATCCCGAGACGGAGTCTTGCTGTGTCACCCAGGCTGGAGTGCAGTCAGGTGACCTCAGCTCACTGCAACTTCCCCCTCCTGGGTTCAAGTACTTCTCCCTGCCTCAGCCTCCCGAGTAGCTGGGATTACAGTTCCCGCCACCACACTGGCTAATTTTTGTATTTTTGAGTAGAGATAGAGTTTCACCATGTTGGCCAGGCTGGTCTTGAACTCCTGACCTCAGGTGATCCACCCACTTTAGCCTCCCAAAGTGCTGGGATTACCACACCCGGCCAGAACTCACTTCTTTATAATACTGAGTCTTCCAACCCATTAGCCTGATCTCTTCCTCTGCTCATTTAGGCGTTCTTTAATTTTCTATCAATAATGTTTTGTAATGTTTAGGGTAAGCATCTTGCATGTCTTTTGTTAAATGTATATCTAGGTAGTTAATGGTTTTTATACTGTTGCAAATGACATTTCATTTTCTATTTGTTTGTTGCTGGTATATAAAAATACAATGATTTTTGTATCTACGTATTGTATCCAGAGACCTTGCCAAAGTTACGTATCAATATAATTTGTCTGTAGATTATTTTGGACTTTCTATATATGCAGTCATGTTATCTGTGAATGATGACATTTTGTTTCTTCCCTTCCAATCTTTAGGCCTCTCTCTAGTGTGTTTTATCTTTCATTTTTAAGTCTAAAATTCCAACTGGTTGAGGTAATTTCAAATCATGATTTAATAACCCAGAATATTATCTGCTTTCCCACAATTTGTCAAATTTGTGGATAACAAAGGTGCATTCTGTATGCTCATTCAAATCAGTGTCCAGTGAAAATTCTTTTAAAAGGCTGAAAACAAAGCCAGAGAGAAGACCTCAGAAGATTTACTTCCAGCATGAAATTGATCAATTAGTTATCTTTGGATGCAAGTATTCAAACTATCACTTGATCCATCCAAATATGTCTCAGCCAGTATCCATTTCTTCTCTAAAATATCATGAGATATTTCATCGAATTTTACTTGAAATCCATGTATATTATGGACCAATGATTCTCTATCTCTTTAGACTGAAGATCTTATGAAAGATGTAAAATGTTTCTTTACTTGTCTCTTACTGAATAATTATGCTGACCTCTTGGTGATGACTACTTCTCTAAGTAATCATAAAATACCTGCTTAAGAATTTGTTCTGGCATTTTACTAGGAGCCTATGTTTTCATGGATATGAATTTGCTGGAAGCCACTTTTCTCTCCTTTTGGGGGACTTCACGTACCACCACTGCTCATCTCTAGTTCCCTATCATGTTTCCTAGCCTCCACAGCTTTTACAGAATTATTGATAATATTTTGAGAGTGCTAATACAAGTGACTTCAGTTCTGAGTTATAATCTGTCTGTGGTTGAGAATGTAAATTCCCTTAATGCAGCAAGTAAATGTCTAATCATGTCCTCACTTGGTGTATCAGTCAAGACACAGAATCCCCCCCTTCTTTCCCCAGAGGGATAACATGAAGAGACTTTAATAGAAGGACCACTTACAGGGATGTGGGCAGAGTTAAGGAAACAGGGATGGCACAGCACCCAGAGACAATGGAAAGCTGGTTAAGACTCTGAATGAGTTAGGGTGGCAGAAAGAACTAGATGACCCACTTAAACTAGGTAATTAAGGAAGCGGACCACTTACAAAGCTGTGGGCAGTATTTACAATATATAAAAAGTGATGGTTCAATGTCTTGGGGGAGTAAGGACAGGGGAAGTGACTATCCCTGAGTCTGAATGATTAAGTGCTGGAAACTACTGTTAGAATCCACAGAGATTGTAGTATGAGACAGCCCTGACAGCCCTTGGTAGAGGCCGACAGTCCAGAACTGACCCAGCATTGTTGGGGAGGGGGTTTGAGAAGTATGTGAGGACAGGGGAATGAATGCCCAATCTCACTGTCCTCACTCTGACATCCTGCTGATGTCTCTTATTGGCCAAGCCCACTTGGATGCCAGAAGAAAGGAGGCTTTTGGTGAAGTCCATATAGGAGAGACACCTGGGCACAGAGCAAGGTGGAGGAGCCAGGTGAGCGGATTCAGAGGAGCAAAGAATAGCCAGCACAGCCCCTTAAGCCCAAAGGGCAGGAAAAGGAAGTGTTGTTGCTAGAACTGTGTGCAAACGGGAACTGGAACAGGAGGAGGGTCCATCGATGTAAAGGAATGAGACACCAAGGCCAGGAAGGGTGCGGCAAAGAAGCACCCCAGGCTCCCTCTCATCCAGCTCTGAACTGCCCACCAGTGCTTCCCACTGGCCAAACCCAACAAGAAGGCAATTAGCAAGACAGCCCGTGTGACAGAGAAGGGTAGAGATGAAGACTAACCAGCACGCTTAGCCTGAGGAATCCTCTTAGCCGTGTTTCCTTCACATGCCTCAGTTGAGAGGTAAGTTTATTTCACATGCACCAGTTCTGAAAAACAGGGAAATAAAATCAGAATGGAGTGACTCTCTCTTTTTAGTGTCATCTGATACACCAACCTGGCCAAACAGTAGGCTCTCCCTCCTTTTTCTCCTGTTAGGAAGCTCTTCAAATTTCTTTGTATTATCCTTAGAATTCCTCACAAGTTATTGCATTCCAGGATTCAGACTCTCACACGTTTAAAAAATGTTTATAAGCTTTCGCCTAGTAGTAAACTCTGGGCTAGAAAATCATGGCATATGGCTCTGAACCAGCACAGCCGGTATACAGTGCACAGGTGACCACTGCTCAAGGCCCCGACAGACTGTTCCTCCTACCATTCTACCGGCAACCTCTTTCTAACCTAGGAAAGTCCTGTGTTCCCTAGACACTCTGCCCCTACCTAAGAAAGCTGTCTTCCTTTTTGCTTAAGGACTCCTAAAGGCTCAAATTCTTGGAAACAAAAGCTAGAAAGTCTTTTACATATTTTACCACACTACAAATCTCTTCTGAGACAAGGAAGCTTGGGGTCACTTTCTTTCTCAAACAGAGATGGAGGAAAAGATAAAACACCATGAGAAAAAATATAAGAACTGATGACCCAGTGACATTTGGCTGCTTTCTCATCTTCCATCGCTTAGATGTGTCCTTTTAAACTCTGAGCTCACCAGCAAGCTTCTCTACCACGTCACTGTCTCTGTTAGTTGTTTACACTTCTTCCTCACTGTAACAATTTTCAACACATTCTCAAGATTACATTTTAAGAAATGCTCATCCACTTTGTATCATCTACCCTTTTGGAGTCTCTGGTCATGAGAAACCCCCCAAAAACATTTTGAAATGAGTTTTCATATGTAGGACAAACCCAATATTGTCCTCATTGACTATTCTATGGCCTCTAAAATGGGTATAATCACTTTTTCCCCCAATGTTGGCTTCACTTTCACAGCAATTATATATTCATTGCTAATCAATTATTTCAGACACATGATTCTTCTCATTTTATTCTCTGTTCCCTGGAAAATTGAATCATCAATAAATCTGTTTTTTAAAAAGAGAAAACACATATCAGTTGTGTCTTTTAGGAGACTGAGACTTCCAACAAAAGTCCAGTGATGCTAGTCAGTGCCTAAGAATAAATAAACTTAAATATATACCTCACAGTAAATAATAGCACATTAAACATGGCAACGTAGAGTTTGCAAGCCAAAGTTCCCCATGAAGGGGGCCTGTGTCTTGTGGAAATAGTTCTGCATTAGTGCTTTCACCCTGGTTAGCCAATGGCTGGGAGCAGCCCACAGGAAGTTTGGCCTCGGCGTGAACACAGTGCTATCCAGTAGGGTAGCAGCTGGGTCATCAGGCAATTGTGTTCCCTGCATCAGGATATCTGTTTAATGTGTTTCCATGGCCATCACAACCATGTTAATAGATTAAAATTAGAAAAGCCATAAGATTTGCTTTTAAAATAAAAAGATGAAGAAAAAATACTTATTTTAGTTCAATGTTCATTTTTTTTTTAATACTTAGCACATAGAACCCAAAGTGAACATACTTCACTGGAAAAGCACATCTACAAAAAAATCCAAAGGAATATGCAGAAAAACTATCATAATTAAAAAGAGGGTTTGACAAGATTGTTGGATATAAAACCAATATACAAAAGTCAATTGTGTTACTGTACAACAGAAACAAAATATTAATATATCTTCAGTAAAGTTTTTTAACTTTCTTCTTGAAGTTTTCACATATATTTTCCAAATTTATTCCTAGGTAACGTATTTTAATTCTTTTTAAAGTGGTATCGTTTTAGAACATTAAATATGTGCAATGATATGCTACGTATTTAGATGTGAAAACTTAATGTATAAATAAATATATATATATAAATTCTCCCCAAGTTGACCTAATGGAATTCCAATCTAATACCAACAAGATTTTTCATAGAACTTGATAAGTTAACTCTAAAATTTATATAAAACAAATAGCCAAAGTACTCCTGACGAGGACCATCAGAAAGCAAGATTTATTAGAAAGTCATAGTTATTAGGAGAAGTCAAATTTAGGTCAATAAAATACAGTTAACTGAAACAAAATAGAGAGTCCATAAATAGGCCCACATCCATACAGGTGTGAAGTGATACCTTATTGTAGTTTTGATTTGCATTTCCCTGATAATTAATGACCCTAAGCATCTTTTCATATATTTGTTGGCAATTTGCGCATCTTCTAGAAATGTCTGCTCAAATCTTTTGCCTATTTTTTGTTGTTGTTATTGAGTCATAAGAGTTTCTTATATATCTTGGTAATTAACCCCTTGGCAGGTATGTATGGTTTAAAAACATTTTCTCTCATTCTTTTTGTCACCTTTTCATTCTGTTGTTTCCTTTCCTGTGAAGAAGATTTTTAGCTTGATGTCGTGTCACTTGTCTATTTTTGCTTTTGTTGCCTATGCTTTTGGAGTCATGTCCAAGAAATCATAACCAAGACCAATGTCAACAAGCTGTTCTTGTATATTTTCTTCTAGGACTTTTAGGTAAATCCTAAAAGTCTCAGGTAATCCTAAACATTGCTAATGGGAAAGAGGATTGACACAATAACTGGAAACCAATTTGCCATTATCTAGAAAAGTTGAAATTTAACACAACCTAAAATGCAACAATTCCTCTCCTAGATATATAGCCTTTAAAGGATTTTTTTCACTCATGCACAAGGAGATATATAATAGCCTGATTCTTTAAAATAGAAAAAAAAAGAAACAGAAAACAACTAAAATTGGAGAGTGGAAGGATATATTGAAACAGTGGAAAAGCTGCAACAGCGAAAATGAATAGCATCAGTATGGATAACTATCTCAAATCTAATATTGAGCAAAAAAGGAAGTTGCGGGAGAAAACACAGAATATGATTCTACTAAAGGTCAAAGCATGCAAAACTAAAAAACATATTGCTTAAAAATGCATCCATATATGTTAAAATTAAAGAAAAGCAAGAAAATGATAAAAACACAAATCAATGTTTATCTCTGGTAAGGAGAGAGGGAGTTGGAATAGAGGAGGGTTGCAAGGAACTTGCCATGTAGGCGATCTTCCATGCCATAGAAAACAGTTGGGCTGGGCACAGTGGCTCACGCCTGTAATCCCAGCACTTTGGGAGGCTGAGGCGGGCAAATCACCTGAGGTTGGGAGTTCAAGACCAGCCTGACCAACATGGTGAAACTAAAAATACAAAAAGTAGCTGGGCGTGGTGGCACACGCCTGTAATCCCAGCTACTTGGGAGGCTGAGGCAGGAGAATCGCTTAAACCCGGGAGGTGGAGGTTGTAGTGAGCCAAGATCATGCCATTGTACTCCAGCCTAGCCAACAAGAGGGAAATTCTGTCTATAAAAAAAAATACAGTTATTTTCTATTTCTTATTCTAGGATAGGTGTATATAGGTTTTCATTACATTATCATACTTTGAACCGCATATATATATGTGTACACATACATTTATCATTTGAACTCTTTTTGTAGATAGTGTATTTTGCCAAAAAAAAAAATAACACTTTTGAGAAGAAAAAAAGACTAGCTCATGAAGGCTTTTGGCCCTTCACCTTTCTTCCTGAGTGTTACATAGATATGATTCCTGAAATGAAGCAGATACCTTGTAAGTTTTAGGACAACAGCCAAATCCTAAAATTATGGCATCTGAAGATAGAAAAAGCCTGAGTTTTCATCATGTGATTCAGCTCTTGTACCAGCCCTGGACAACCTACCAAATTTCTTGTGATGCTGTTACCAAAACTCCAAAGGTTTGGTCTAGGTCCTGCTGCTTGCTGCACAGAAAGCCAATCACCAAGATGCCAATTATTGCCAGGGAAGAAGACTTTAATTAGGTGCTGCTGCTGAGAAGGTGGGAGATCAGTCTCAAATCCATCTCCTTCCCCAACTAAAATTATGGGTTTATATAGCAGGGAAGAAATGTAACTTTGTATGGGAAAACAGGAACTACTGAGAGTTAAGGAAGCAATTCTGGCAAATGACGGGTCTAGCATCTCATTGTCTGGGTGGGTGATCTGGTGATTTTCACTTGTTTGATACTTTCTGAGAGGCCTGAGTGTTGTTTCCTAAGTTAGGAACTCAGATAAAACAAATGCAAGTTTCAAGCTTTGAGACCAGAAAGGCTAATTGCTATGTTTATCCATAAAACCCTGCCGATGCAACTATTGGGTCAATTTCAATGTGAGCAGTTTGTTACTAAAGTAGAGCTGTCTTTTATACTCATCTGAATGAAATCTTTAAGAATAGAGTATTAATGAAATTCTTAGGATTCTAGTCCCAACTATAGTCTTCACTTATGATCTTCTGATCACATTCTTGTCAACGACATGTTTTTGGTTTTGGGGTTTTTTTTAAGACAGTCTCACACCGTTGCCCAGGTTAGAGTGCAAGGGTGCAATCTCAGCTTACTAGCTCACTGCAACCCCCTACCTCCCAGGCTCACACAATACTCCTGCCTCAGCCTCCCAAGTAGCTGGGACTACAGGCATGCACCACACAATTTTTGTATTTTTTGTAGAAACAGGGTTTCACCATGTTGCCCATGCTGGTCTCAAACTCCTGGACTCAAGTGATCCAACCGCCATGGCCTCCCAAAGTGCTGGAATTACAGCCTTGAGCCACCACACCTGGATATACACCTGATTCAAGAATTGGGCCTAATAGCAACAGACTAACAACAAAGCATTCAGATTTCTCCGATGCTAGTAGTTTCATTTTAAGTTACACTTTCTAAAGCATCCAGAACGAGGAGGCCATGCAAAGCCTAAACGACTGCATGGCCTCCTACCTGGACGGAGTGAGGATCCTGGAGACCGAGAACCGGAAGCTGGAGAACAAAATCCAGGAGCACCTGAAGAAGAAGGGACCCCAGGTCAGAGACTGGGGCCATTACTTCAAGACCATCGAGGACCTGAGGGCTCAGATCTTCACAAATTCTGTGGGAAAATGCCCATATTGTTCTGCAGATCGACAACGCCCATCTTGCTGCTGATGACTTTAGAGTCAAGTATGAGACAGAGTTGGCCATGTGCCTATCTGTGGAGAGTGACATCCATGGGCTCCAAAAGGTCACTGATGACATCAATGGCACTCAGCTGCAGCT
>CAUYLG010041140.1:0-35915 GCA_963573385.1 Cacajao melanocephalus | reverse complement strand
AGAGGTTTTTAATTCCCATTTCTAGACTGCATTCTAGCCTGGGCAATAGAACAAGAATCCCGTTCTCTCTCCCTCTTTCTCTTCCTCTTTCTTTCTCTCTTATATTCTTTTTTTCTTTCTTTCTTTCACTCTTTCTTTCTTTCCTCTCTTTTTCTTTCTTTCAAAAAAATTTTTTTAAAAATTATTTTTAGCTGGGCATGGTAGCAAATGCCTATAGTCCCAGCTACTTCGGAGGCTGAGATGGGAGGATTCCTTGAGCCTAGGTGATCACAGCTGCGGTGAGCTGTGATTGTGCACTGTGCACTGCCTGGGTGACAGAGCAAGATCCTGTCACAGAAGAAAAAAAAAAAAGATACATAGGAGGGCTTCCTGGGACACTATTTCTATGTCTTGAGTGATGGTTAAATAGACGTTCACTTATAATTGTTCATTAGAGTATATACTTATGTTTTATGTATTTCTATGTTATAAAACAAGCTTTTAAGAACTCAGAATATTTCTGTTAATGACTTCATATATAAATAGTTCCTTGGTCATTTATATGGTATTAAAAGATAATTTTTATCAAAGACAAAGTACTGCAATATTACATTAAACAAGAAAATTTAACTGTTCTCTCTTTCTCTCTCTCGGAAGGCTCAAGACACTACGTAATGTACTATGTTTAGTGGTCAGTATCAAAACAATAAAACCAAAAAATCCCAGTAACTGATAACCTGGATAGTGAGCATTTGCCTAAAACCATGCCAGATGAGAAACTGGTAAAGAAACCAGGTGAGTTTGGCCTCAGTGAGAGATGACTGACATCTAAATGTCTGAAGACTCTGGAAAAAATGGAATAGAGCCAGTGATTTATTTCAGAACTAAGACCTGTGGTAGAAGCAAAAACAAGACAAATTTCAGCTCAGTAGTGATTGGACGCATGTAAACCAAAAATAATATCCGAAATTAGCCGGGTGTGGTGGAGTGTGTCTGCAAACCCAGCTACTTGGGAGGCTGAGGCAAGAGAATCGCTTTAACCCAGGAGGCAGAGGTTGCAGTAAGCCAAGATCGAGCCAATGCACTCCAGCCTGGGCAACAAAGCAAGATTCCATCTCCAAAAAAAAAAATTCCTAAATCCCCCAGATGACTGAATGAACTCATTCTTGGCCAAGGGCACCCCAGAGAAACCTGAAAAACTGAATTCCCAGCCAGGGAGGGAGGGAGGTCAGACATACCTCGTTACACTCCCTTCTTTTTGGATGGCGATCATAAGACTGGCAAACCAGACTCTGTGGCAATAAGATACCAAATTATAAACAACACCTAAGGTCAGGCAAGGAAGAGGTTAAGTCATGCCCTACAAACCGTAAAACCTCATCACAGATTTTTAACCTAGTATAAAGCCTAACGTGGCTTACTTTCCAATCTGACTCTGGTATAGCATCACATGACAAATAGCAGATCCTGAAGGCAATCAAACTATTTCACCCCAAAATATATTTCTTTGACATATTTTGAAATAACTGCCACAGGGCCAACAGATTGAAATGGCCCTCAAAGTTGTCTTTTGGGGTAGGGGAAATTTGTATCTGCAGAGAATCTCCTTAATGCAGCCAGGCCTTCCCTTTCTGGGCCTTTCTCCCATCAACTGAGAGCCTGACACCTTTAAGGTCTGAAAAGAGACATTTACCATCTATTTTCCCTGCAGGCTGCTACCTATGAGGCTTTATATAACAAGAACCTTGGCCTCCACAACCCCCTTATCTTAACTCTAGCATTTCTTTCTACTGACTTCAAGTCTTTAGAAAAAATTTAACTCTTTCAACCAACTGCCAATCAGAAAATCCTTCAATCCACCCCCACCTTGGCTGAACCAATGTACATCATCCTCTAAGTACTGACTGATGATTTTGCCTACAATTCTTCTCTCCCTAAAATACATAAAAGCAGATTGCAACCTGATCGCCTTGAGCATACTTTGTCAGGGGTTCCTGAGACTGTTCCCTGGACCATGGTCACTCATATCAGCCCAGAATAAACCTCTTTAAAATATTTTACAGTCTGGGCGTGGTGACTCATGCCTGTAATCTCAGCACTTTGGTAGGCTGAGGCAGGCAGATCACGAGGTCAGGAGTTCAAGACCAGCCTAGCCAACACGACGAAACCCCGTCTTTACTAAAAATACAAAAAAATTAGCCAGGTGTAGTATTGGGTCCCTATAATCCCAGCTACTGGGGAGGCTGAGGCAGGAGAATTGCTTGAACCTGGGAAGCAGAGTTTGCAGTGAGCCAAGATCTCACCACTCAACTCCAGTCTGGGTGAGAGTGAGACCCCGTCTCAAAATAAATAAATAAAATATTTTACAGAGTTTGCTTTTAACATTAACAAAATGATCAATCATCAGTGGTTATTCATTCATTCTCATTTGTGTCATACTTGTCAGATGCCTATAATCAGAAAACCACTATTGTAGATACTTCAGGATATAGTGGTGAACAACATGGACCATGCTCCTGCTCTCATGGAGCTAAAGGAGATAGACAATAAATATGATAATTTCAGACAGTGACAAGCATTATAAAGGAAATAAAATGGAGTCTCATGATAGAGTTATGGCAGTTGGGAAGGGGAGAGGTCCTTTAGGTAGGAGATCTGGGAAAGGCTCGTCTGAGAAGGCAATATTTCAGAGAAATCTGTCACATGTAAAAAATCAAGCCACAGGCACAGGACTATGAGAAGAGCATTGAAGGCAGCACAAAGAGTCTTAGAGAGCTTGATAAGTTCAAGGAACAGAGAAGGCCTGTATATCTGAAGCAGAACAGACAAGGAGGAACCTCGCAAGTGGCAGGAAGGGGCCTCTGTAAACAGTCTGTCCCTGTTAGGAAGGAATCTTGTACTAAACTAGATGCCCTCTAAGGTACCTACCAATATGAAGATTCTAACTCTCTCAAAAATTGTTGGAGTTTTTTATTACCAGTCATTAACTGTGTAAACAAATAACCAAATGCATTTTAATGTGAATCTGACTCACACTAAGAAATACTCAAAAATTAAGCAATGCTTCTGCATTAGCACACAAGCAGGTACCTAACGAACTGTCAGAAATGTAGGCTTATAATTTATTTCACAGATTATTAGTATTGAATTTAAGAGCTGCCTGGGCCTTGAATGTTTTGTTACTAAAATTATAATCTTCATCTCAACGGGTCTTTTCTTCTTCCCAAAGAGAGTACAAAATCAGTTGAATCATGAGTTTTGTTTTTGTTCCTGGCATTGTTTTTACACATTCAAATGAGAGAACCATTTTGTCACCGAAAATTGCACAGGAAGACATTTGGTACATGACTAATCTTCTGTTATAATCAGAGAGTTCAAACGGTTTGAAAGCATCTTAAAACTCAAGATCCTCATATAGAAGAAAACCATTTCTATAGAAAGCACAGCCTTGTGAAAAACACCCTAATTAATTGCCCTCTTATAAAGACTTCTCCATGCTGAATACAATCAAGGAGATAAAACACTCTTAGTTTTCTTTCTACATGGGACCATCTGAGCCATAATTAATAGGATCTTCATTTTGCTTTATTCTCCCAATAGGGGAGAGTAATTTGATTTATCAATCCATCCTTTATAATTCAGTTCCCCTTATTAAATCAAACAGATACTTATCATGAGTTATACACAATTACTAGCATAAACATTTCAAACTACCAAATATGTAATGTGCCTCCCCACCCTTGACCTTCAGAATCCTTCCACAAGGTAGGAAATCCAGTGCCAACCCAATGCATCTTCCACCAGCTACTTGATACTTCTCCCAGCACTGCCAATCCAACTAAACCCCCAGTCCTTCCTAAGAATATGAAGGTCTTTGGATTCAGATTGAAAACAGAGCTAAGGCTGGGAGCAGTGGCTCATGCCTGTAATCCCAACACTATGGGAGGCCGAGGCAGGTAGATCACCTGAGGTCAGGCATTTGAGGCCAGCCTGGCTAACATGGCGGAACCCCACCTCTACTAAAAAAAAAAAAAAAAAAAAAAAAATTTATAAGGGCATGGTGGCACATGCCTGTAATCCCAGCTACTTGGAAGGCTGAGGCAAGAGAATCACTTGAACCCGGGAGGCAGAGGCTGCAGTAAGCCAAGATTGTGCCATTGCACTCCAGCCTGGGCGACAAAGCAAGACTCTGTCTTAAAAAAAAAAAAAAGAAAAAAGAAAAGAAAAACAGAGCTAAAATGGGATCAGAGCCAGGCGCAGGGGCTCATGCCTGAAATCCCACCACTTTGGGATGCTGAAGCAGGCCGATCGCTTGACTCCAGGAGTTTGAGACCAGCCTGGGCAACACGGCAAAACTTCATGTCTACAAAAAAATTAACCAAGCATAGTGGTGCATGCCTGAGTCTCAGCTACTCAGGAGGCTGAGGTGGGAGAATCATTTGAACACAGGAAGTCGAGGCTGCAGAGAGCCATGATCACACCACTGTACTCTACTGTGGGTGATGACCAAGACCCTGCCTCAATAAAATAGGATCAGAGAAACTCAGAGTTCATACTAAAACTGTACTATTTAATATACCCTACTAGTTAAAAAGGTTTTGAAGACATCTTCATAAAAATATAAAGATCAATTTTAACATGGTTTCTCCAGGGTAATATTTTTTGAACTACGAATTCTAAGTAACTGAATTTAAAATAAACTTATAGAAGTTGGGGACCGCCTAGATTTTGCTGGATTGATGTAGGTCAGAAAATGTGGTCTAAGTTATTGTCCTCAACTCCAAGAAAAAAACCTTTACATGAAAAAGGAATGGAAGGAACTGATGTCCAAGACTTGAAGAACACCTCCAGGCTTTAAATGAATTTAAGTCCATTGACCTGGATGAATTTTATGTTTGAAATGCTGTAAGACTTTCAAAATGAAATTGCTGAAATTTAGTAGTCTTGGGAAAGTCACAGGTAAAAGAAGAGGAAAACAAAGACTGGCCAAGAGCAAATGTCCCATTTTCCAGAAAGGGCAAAACAGTACATTCCGTAAACTCTACACCTAAGAATTTATAATTAAGCAATCATTCAATGTTTTGAGAGCTAACCATGTGCCGGATACTATGACAGATTCTGGGGACATAATAGTAAAGGAAACAGACAAGACCCCTATCTCATAGAGTTTAATCAAAGACTCACACAGTAAGCATAAAACAGTAAATATTAGTGCTATGAAAGACATATATGGTGCTGGAAGGGCTTATGAGAGGGGTTTTCCACCTATTAGGAAGAGTTGTTGGCTCTCTTAGAGAAAGCAATTAGTGAGTTGAGACCTGTAGAATAACTCAACATAAACTGATGGAAGAAGGGGGATGCTCCAGAAGAAAATGATTTATGCAAAAGTTCCAAGTCAGGAGGGAACAGGGTGACACAGAAACCCAAAGGTGGGGCAGGGAGGGGTGGGAGTCAATAACATAGTACAAGGTGAGGCTGGAGAAATAGCAGGTTGGGCTATTTCAAGAAGCATAATCTTTACCACAGGACATAAGGACTCATAGGAGGGTTTTGAACAAGAGGAGGGGTGGGTTCGGGGGTGGTATGATAGTCTGATTATTTGCAGTTTGCAAAGATCACACAAACTACAGAGTAGAGAATGGCTCAGTACTTGGAAGGGGAGATGTCATTTTGGGGGTAGAACAGCTAGGAAGCCATGGCAGCTACCTAGGTGAAAGATAAAGGCAGGATGGACTAAATTGGTGGATATTAAGAGAAATGAATAGATTTAGGACATGCTGAAGAGGAAGTCAATACCACTGAGGAAGAATTAGACAGGGAGGGAGGGAAAGAGGAAGCAAGGATAACTTCTTGGTTTTGGGCTTGGGCTACGTATGAGTAGAGAGGCATGAGAGATGCTGTTTCTTCACTGAGAAAGACTAGAAGAGAAGGAGATTAAGGAAAGGATAGAAATCCAAGATTCCATTTTGGTCATGTTAAGGTTCAGTTTAGACATCCGTAAAAATGGAAAAGGTAAAAACCACAGGAGAAATAGAAATGAAAACCTGAGGAAAAGAATCTGCAATTTGTAACTATCTCAAAACACAGAAGGCTCCTACTGCTCATTAAGAGGGATGGAAACCCAATTTTTAAAACAGGCAAAGTGATATGAACAAACAGTTCAGAGAAAAAGAAACACAAATGGCTCTTAAACATTAAAAAAATTACTCAAATTTATATATAATATAAATTGAAGATTAAAATCACACAGAGATACAATTTTTTACATTAGCAAAAACCAAAAATAACATACCATGTTGATGAGAGCATGAGAGAATTAAGCTTGCTCATACACTGCTGGTGGGAATACATATCAAATTGGAAGCCAATTTGATAAAATCCTTCAAAACCAAAACATACACAGCAATTACATTTCCAGAATTTATCCCCAGAAACACACAGACACACACCATATAGTGTATACATACATTATTCACTGCAACATTGTTTGTAAAAACAAGAATGGAAACAGTGTAAATACACATCAACAAGGGCCTAGTTAAATGAATTACAGTAAAACCATTCAAATATGTTAAGCTAGAGACAGAAGTGAAATATGTATGTACAGTACTCTAATCAGCGTTTCATAAATTTTAGTTATGTTGTCACTAATTTATCTTCCAACAAATTAAAATTATGCTTAAAACTATTTTAATTAAATATCATATCTTTTTTGTATACTGTGGTTCAATATTGAAAAAAGGGAGTTACTGTTTGTAAAAGTTTGAAGATCTACTAAATGAAAAGTATACAAGTACATGGTAGAGGTTATTGATCCTGAAGACATCACAAGATTTCAAACACTGTCAACGACACGGAAAATTCACAAAGGCAGCTTCCAGGCTAAACACTGTTAATATTTTGAGAAAAAGACCCTCTTATCAAGTCTCCAGACTCCTGGTCCTTGTGGCTATAAACTGCAAACTATATGAGAGATTTTCTAAAACCTAGGTTTCTCTCACCAAGCCAAACTATCAGATTTATGGTTGATCTTGACTTTTGTTTCCTCAGTTAAAAAATAAGTCTCCTCAGTTGGATGATCTCCAAGTTCCTTCTTAGCTTTCAAGTCCCACAATTTAATTATGAACGCTAGGACCCTTTCAAATTGAAAATGAGCACAAAAATCCTCAATATATAAATGTAAATTCCTAAGGCACCAATATAAAATATATAAAGCCTACCCTCTTTTTTCATTACGGTTCCAAATCATTTACCAAGGTAAGTTTCTAGAGCAATTGAGTAAATTCATTCTAAAACAAGAGAAGGCACGGAGTGATTATCTTTCAGCATATTTCAGAGAAACAGGAAAAACAAAGTAAGTGGAATACCACTGGCCAAACAGCTGGTGATGAAGCTATTCCTGTGAGGGTCACTTATGTTAAAGGGAAAAAACAAATAGTAATAATGACTAGACAGCAGCAACTTTGCAAGGCATGGGGAGGAAGTCTGGGATGTTTTCCAAATGTATTGGGAGGAAGTTATTTTTATTTATAGAGATATTTATTTGTGTCCTATTTAAAATATAGAAGAAACTGAAGAAAAATCAAGTGAAAATCTTGTACTTCCTCAGCTGTTTGTGCTGCCAACTTCAGAGGGGTAAGTAAAATTACTTTGATCATACAAATAATAGTCAAAAATACAAGCAATTTCATCAAGACCATTAACTGATAAAAGCATTCACTTAAATTCCAAAGAGATATTTATTATTAATAAATAATAACGATTTAAAAAAGAAAAGATAGGCCAGGTGCAGTGGCTCACGCTTATAATCCTAGCACTTTGGAGGCTGAGGCGGGTGGATCACGAGGTCAGGAGATCGAATCCATCCTGGCCAACATGGTGAAACCCCGTCTCTACTAAAAATACAAAAATTAGCTGGGTGTGATGGCGTGTGCCTCCCAGCTACTCAGGAGGCTGAGGCATCAGAATTGCTTGAACCCAGGAAGTGGAGGTTGCAGTGAGCCGAGATCACGCCACTGCACTCCAGCCTGGCAATAAAGCGAGACTCTGTCTCAAAAAAAAAAAAAAAAAAAGAAAAGATAGATTCTTTCCCTCAAGGAGGATACAATTTTTTTTTAAAGATATGGTTAAGGGCACTTTTGAGTTATAGTTCTCCTGCATACTACCTTAATGATGAGCCGAGCAGTCTCTAGAAGCTTTGGAACGTTTCCATTTGTAAGTTGGAGATCCATGTGCCTACCTGAGGGCTTGTTTTTTTACCCCCACAGCCATGCGTAGTATCTTTTCCAATACCAATTCTGATTCTATGACATCAACTGAGTATCCTTCAATTCAATCCACAGGTTTAAGGACTTCAGTCTCACAAAACTGCCCTCACTTCAGATTCCTGTCACAAGTTCCAGGTCCCCACACTATCCACACTTCTGTTCAACTTGGCTACAAACGTTGGGGTTCCCACAACTCACTCTCCTCAAGTTTGATAATTTGCTAGCATGACTCACAGAACTCAAGGAAATCCATTACTTATGTTTACTACCAGTTTCTTACAAAGGATACAACTCAGGAACAGCCAAATGGAAGAGATGTACAGGGCAAGGTATGAGGGGTGGAGGAGCCAGCACAGAGCTTCCGTGCCATCTCAGAGTGTACCACCCTCCCAGCACCTCTGATTCTGACAAAGAGTTAAACTCTAAAATATCTGAAGAAATTTATTCTGAGCCAAATATGAAGACCATGACCTGTGATACAGCCCCAGGAGATGCTGAGAATGTATATGTGCCCAAGGTGGTCAGACTATAGCTTGGTTTTAACTGCCTTAATTTTGAGGGAGTGTGGAGGTAGAGAAGAGCTCTCACTATGTTGCCCAGGCTCGTCTCGAACTCCTGGACTCAAGGGATTCTCCCGTCTCAGCCGCCCAAAGTGCTGGGATTGCAGGTATAAGGCCACCACGCTCGGCCCCCTACAGCTTGATTTTGTACATTTCAGGGAGACATAAGACATCAATCAATACATGTAAGATATATATTGGTTTGGTCAAGAAAAGTAAAATAACTCAAAGGTGGGGAGTGGGGAGCTTCCAGGTCATAAGTAGATTCAAAGATTTCCTGATTGGCAATTGGTTGAAAGAGTTTATCTAAAGACCTGGAATCAACAGAAGCTCCCTTCTATGCTTTGGGTTAAGATAAGGGGTTGTGGAGACCAAGGTTCTGATTATGCAGATGAAGTCTCCAGGTAGCAGGCTTCCTATGGAATAGATTGTAAATGCTTCTTATCAGACTTAAGAAGGCAGCCTGTGTGGTGGCTCCTACCTATAATCCCAGCACTTTGGGAGGCTGAGGCTGGCAGATCACTTGAGGTCAGTAGTTCGAGACCGGTGTGGCCAACATAGAGAAACCTCGTCTCTACTAAAAATACAAAAACTTGCTGGGTATGGTGGCATGCATCTGTAATCCCAGCTACTCCAGAGGCTGAGGCTGGAGAATCCCCTATCCCCACTCCAAGTCTTTAAAAAAATACTATGAGAATTGCTTGAACCTAAGAGGTGGAGGTTGCAATGAGCCAAAATCATGCCATTGCATTCCAGCCTGGGTGACAAAGCGAAGACTCCATTCCAAAAAAAAAAAGACTTAAAAAAGTGCCAGATGCTGTTCTCTCCTCGACCAGTAAAAAGACCTGGAAAGGGAAGGGGATTGTCTATAGAAGGTAGATTTTTTTCCCCACAAGAGACAGCTTTGCCAGGGCCATTTCAAAATAGAGAAATATATTTTGGGGTAAAATACTCCTATTTCTTTCAGGGCCTACTATCATGTTGGTATCTTATCGCTACAAAGAGTGTATGTTTTAACATTAATGCCTGAATTCCAAAGGGACAAAAGTATAATGAGGCATGTCTTTCCTATCATGGCCTGAACTAGCATTCAGGTTAGAGTGCCCTTGGCAGAGAGGAGGGTTTCATTTAGTTGGCTGAGGGGCTTAGAATTTTATTTTGCTTTACAGTGTGTTCACCAACCCACAAGATTCTAGGGCATCATCATTTAGGAAAGTTTCATTACGTAGGCATGGCTGATTAAAGCACTAGCCATTGGTGACTGAGCTCATTCTCTTTCCCTTTTCCCCTCCCAGAAAGTCTGGGGTGAAGCTAAAAGTCCTAATAGTGCCTACTTCTTTCTGGTGACCAGCCCCCATCAGAAGCTATCTAAAAGGTTCTGCCAGGAGTCATCCAATTAGCATGCAAAAGACACTCTTAATCACAGTTGTCTTCATAATACTAAGATAATACAGCAATTGTAACGTTTATTTTGAACTACATAAAATCCCTTTAATTAAGATACCCCCAATATATATGGCAAAATGACAAAAATTTTGAATCTCCAGAGTCAATAAATTCAGCTGAAAATCCTGAACTCTCAGCTTGCCATTATGAGTTGGCAACGTCTACATTGCTCTTGATGGTCTGTCAGGGCCTCTCTTCAAATGCATTATTAAATATCAAAGTTTTGCTGCAATTAATCTCAACATTTTAGGTTTCATAATTTCACCGTCAAGTCCCTTCAAGGGGTACTTTTTCCTTGTTTACTCTGGCCAGAATCCCCATTTCCTCTACTGTTCCATAATAGAATTAAGAAGTATTTGAATTTCAAAAGATCGATTAGCAGAAAAACACCACTTAGCTACATCATGTTAATATCAAAAATCAAGAGCTCAAACAAATCATTTTTTCACATTAGTCTAGTTAGGAAGTGATCCCCCCACCCACAGACGGAGTCTCATTCTGTCACCCAGGCTGGAATGCAGTGGTACAATCTAGGCTCACTGCAACCTCTGCCTCCCGGGGTTCAAGATTCTCCTGTTTCAGCCTCCCGAGTAGCTGGGATTATAGACATGTACCACCATACCCAGCTAATTTTTGTATTTTTAGTAGAGACAGAGTTTCGCCATCTTGGCCAGGCTGGTCTTGAACTCCTGAGCTCAAGTGATCCTCCCTCCTTAGCCTCTCAAAGTGCTGGGATTACAGGCGTGAGCCACTGTGCCCAGTGTGACATGAAACTTAGTACCTACAAAAACAGCTCACAGCCAGGCACGGTAGTTCGTGCCTCTAAACCCAGCCCTTTGGGAGGTCAAGGCTCAGATTGTTTGAGACCTGGAGTTCAAGACAAGCCCGGGCAACACAGTGAGGCCTTGTCTCTGGGAAAAATTCAAAAATTAGCCATGTGTGCTGGCCCATCCCTATATTCCCAGCTACTTGGGAGGCTGAGGCAGAAGGATAGCTGGAGCCCTGGAGTTCAAGCCTGCAGTAAGCTATGATCACTACTGCACTCCAGCATGGGTGACAGAGGAAGACCCTGTCTAAACAAAACAAAACAGCTCACCCTAATTTCGTTCTAATTATTGAAAAATTCCTACTCACCAGGAATCTGCAAAGCCACTTCTACCTCTCTAAGCCTTAGTTTATTCAGTGGCAAAGTGAAGAAATCCTCAAATCGCAGAAATCATTTAAAGCACTGAGAGTCTAAGATCTACCCTATTCAAGTTCAAAAAACATTTATTAAGCATCTATTATGGCATGCCTGCTGTTCATATATGCAAACTTTAGCCTAACTACAATTCTTATCTACAGTCAATTCCACCTCTTAAAGCAGGGGAAAAACAAGAAAATCCAGTGGTCTTTCTTCTTTTCTTATGCACCAAGATATTCAGAGATTTTTTCTTTAGAAATGAGGAAAAAGATGTAGCTAAGTGGAATATGGAGAAGGAGAAGGAGAGAATAAAGTAGTGAATAAGGAGACAATATTTTCCACCACAAGGTAATTCACAATTTACTTATTCAATAAAATATTCATCAAGCACTTATTTGGAAGCTTCATTAAAGATAAATCTGAATGAAAAATTTCCTCAGAAGAGTTTCAACAAGGTGCCCTGATTGAAGGACACCAATCATGTCATAAATTTGCTACATTTTATGCAACTCACAATACATGATAATCATAATACATATTCAATCCTTCAAAATAGATGACAAAAGGAAACTTCAGTATTCTAATAATGCCATCTACAATACCAGAGAATATAAAGGACTTCTCTTAAAATGAAAATATTTAATTGCCCAATTTCATACCCAAGTTAAGGCTAGATGCCATTGTGCTGGACTGCTTTTTAAGCAAAAAACTGCGATTTTCTTTCACGAGAAAGCAAAAAATAGACAATTAAAAGAAATGTTGGTAAAAGTTTGGTTCAGGTATTTTAAATGCAAATATTCTAACTCATATGACAGGTTGTAACTTCAAGCTACTAGTGCTGAATCACATATAACAAAGTCTTCCCGAGTCAAGAGGCGGGGAGGAATAAAAAAAAAAACAGTCTTCCCTGCTTTCCAACGTGAAGAGATACTACAAAAGCAGAAAACATGAATAATTTTTACTTGGAAAATCAGATAAACCTTCATTGAAGAGGTTATATCTGAATTCTTGAAACAGGAAGTTTAGCTAATAGACAAAATGGGTAAAGGCATTCTATGAAAAGTCTGTGCAAAAATGCAGGCAAAAAAAACCCACAAGTGTTTGGAGAATGCAAGTAATGCAGCATATCTGAAATCCAGGGCAAAAGTCCAGGAATAGCAAGAAAAAAGGCATGGACAAAATCATAAAAGGTCTTCTATACCATGCTAAGAAGTCTAGGTTCTGCTTCAGGCTGGTAGTTTTCAAACTTTGCCCTACATGGCTCAAGGGGCTTTTTGAGAAAGGCAGAAGCAAAAGTAGAGTGCCTACATTCCTATCCTGCTTCAATCAGACAACACTGTTGCTTTCTCTCTCTTTTAAAAAAAAAAAAATTATTTTTTTTTGAGACGGTGTCTCCTTGTGTCACCCAGGCTGGAGTGCAGTGGCGCGATCTTGGCTCACTGCAGCCTCTACCTCCTGGGTTCAAGCGATTCTCCTGCCTCAGCCTCCTGAGTAGCTGGGACTACAGGGGCACACCACCATGCCCAGCTGATTTTTGTATTTTTAGTACAGACAGGGTTTCACCATGTTGGTCAGACTGGTCTCAAACTCCTGACCTCATGATCCACCTACCTCGGCCTAAAAAAGTCTATTTTAAACATTGTATTTGTCTTAAAGAAAGAACAGCAGGCCCAAATGGAGTCACTCAGGCTAAGGTTCCAAGTTATCAAACCAAAACCTAACTTGTTTACTTGTAAAATCTGACCACCTAAGGAATCAGGAGAAAGATGATAGCCAAATTCCATTAAGCTAAGATTCCCTGTAAGAATGAACAATCCACTATTTGATTCTTGGTCCTGCTTTCCTCTACTTTTTTGTGCGTACAAAATATACCTACTCAGTCTAGGTCATTAGAGCTCTTTCTGTTTTGTAGACTGGATGATGCCAGTTAATTAAACTGGATGATGCCAGTTGTTAATAAAACCCATCAGATCTCTGAGACTCAATTTGTTGAAATTTTGCTCTTTGACACCCTGTATTTAAAGAAGGGGTCTAACTGCCTTACAGGAAGTTTGAAGGCTACTGCCATAGACAACAAGAAATCAAGAGAAGGTTTAAGTTGAGTATTGTATCAGTGTTATACTTCAGAAAAATCACCATGGAGGCAGGAAGACAGGGTAGAGACACTAGTCAGAAAGCTAGTGATTTACTGAGACCAGAAACAAAATGATGAAATTTAAACTGAAGTGCAATGGTGAGAACAGAGAAAAGCAGATAGAGTTGAGATATTTAAGAGATGTAATCAAAAGACACAGTGACCATTTAAAAATGAATGAGAAATGGAAAAGTCCAGATGAAGCTAAAATTTCTGCTTTGATCTGTAGGCCAGGGTTTGTAAAAGCAAAAATTATATGAAAAAAAAACAAATTCTGTCTTGACTACTGGGTATATCAGGACTCTACTAACCAAAACTGGGAATAGAGATGGAACATATGGAAAATAATATTACATGAATGACAACTATGAGGTCTTAGTTGTTACTTATTATGGGCAACATGGTGAGACCCTGGCTCTACTAAAAATTACAAAGTCAGCCGGGCATGGTGGTATGTTCTTGTGGTTCCAGCTACTCAGAAGGTTGAGGTGGAAGGATCGACTGAGCCTGAAAGGCAGAGATTGCAGAGAGCAGAGACTGTGCCACCACATTCTAGCTGGGGTGACAGAGGAAGATCCTGACTCAAAATAATAATAATAATTCCCTATAGATTTAGCACCCAGTGATGATTTTTGAGATCCTGTCTCAAAACAAACAAACAAAAAAGATACAGGGAAAGAAACATTCTAACAATTCATAAATAAGTAAGAATTGATTATGTGGCCGGGAGTGGTGGCTCACGCCTATAATCTCAACACCTTGAAAGATCGAGACAGGTGGATCACTTAAGGTCCAGAGTTTGAGACCAGCCTGGCCAACAGGGTGAAACCCCCTGTCTCCACTAAAAATACAAAATTAGCCAGGCATGGTGGTGCACACCTGTAACCGCAGCTATTCAGGAGGCTGAGGCAGGAGAATCGCTTGAACCCGGGAGGCAGACGTTGCAGTAAGCTGAGATTGCACTACCACTGCACTTCAGCCTGGGTGACAGAACGAGACTGTCTCAAAAAAAAAATTGATTATGCATATTTATAATAATATCTAACAGAAAATGAACTTGTAAACAATATTGCTGTCCTTACTATCTGTAAATAGATTATCCACAGTGCATTCTACTTTATAGTTCCACAGTACCAACCAATTAATTACTTGTGCTTCTAATTTCATGCAAACGACACATAAAGCACTTTGAAATACAAACCACCATCTTTCTATTCAGCGAATCCAGAATCTGATAAGATAGAATAAACCCTATACATTCATTATAGCAAAGAGGAAACAGATCTCATCTCCAGATCTCCTAATCAGCTGAGGAGGAGCTGTGCTCTGGCTTGACCAAAGGACTCTCTCCATTCACAATAGAGTAAGTGGGAAAATTAGACAGCCTCCTGGTGACTAAGGAGCCTACTTCTCAATGTGGTGTCATCATTTTCCTTGAAGTTACTCCTAGTTTATATAATCATAGACACAGGATTCAATATAGAAACCCACAGACATTCCAAATTTAAATAGTTTGTTATCTGCTATTTTCAATTGTTCAGGCTAACATAAAATTTTTTTTAACTTTTTAGTTTCTAGACTGATATGTCCTCCTTAGAAAATGAAAAATTATTTCAACAATCCAAGACCAACTAAGATGATGAGGCTGGCTGCGACAGCTCATGCCTGTAATCCCAGCGCTTGGGAGGCCAAGGCAGGTGGATCATGAGGTCAGCAGTTCAAGATCAGCCTGGCCAAGATGGTGAAACCCCGTATCTACTGAAAATACAAAAAAATTAGCTGGGTATGGTGGCGGGTGCCTGTAATCCCAGCGACTGTGGAGGCTGAGGCAGAGAACTGCTTGAACCCGGGAGGTGGAGGTTGCAGTGAGCCAGGATCACACCACTGCACTCCAGCCTGGGCAACAGAGCAAGATTCCGTCTCAAAAAAAAAAAAAAAAGATGATGAACGAGCAGTCCGTCCACTGCTTTTGGCACAAACCCTTCCTCTACCTGGATCCTTCTTTCTAGTCTTTTGAGAATACTGACACATCTGGCTGTCATCCCTCACTAATTATGTGACCATTAGCAAGTTATGTAGCCCCTTCAAGCCTATTTTCTCATTCATTAAGAGAAACTGATATTACCTACTTATAGGCTAATGGAGAGGATTCAAGATTATATAAAGCCTCTGATGCATAGAAGCCACATAATAGAGAATATTGTTACTAATTAAAAGATAACACTAATGAAACACAATAGATGATGTAATAAGAAGGCTAACAACTTTAGAAAGAGGGATTTATTATATCATCTCAAAGAGCCTGCATTTAAAGGGATTCCCCAAATGAGACAAGTAATTTATGTCAATGCCCAAAAGAATAGATTCATGAAATGTCATTAACATTTTTAAGAGCAGTATTTGTATTAAGAAAAATAAAACATTTTAAAGCAAACAATTTCAGTCTTGCCAGCTCTGATGACAATTGTATTATTTGCAAAGTACTGTTATTTTATCAAGTTGAACAATATCACTGAAAAATTTTCTACTCCACCTTAACAATTTAGAACTATGCTAAATCTAGAACAACTTCTGAAATTGCACTGCACTATCATCATTATTGATCATTCACAGTTATGTAAGTAAAGATACCTCTCATTAACTGTATGAAATAGAACATCTTCTGCTGTGCCAAGAAAAAAAAAAACAAGAATCGACAAACTGAAGAACATCTAGATGCAGAATTCCTGAGGTATTTGTTTGAAGGAAATAAAAGCATCTGAGTGGGAGGAAAAGCAAATGTGCTTCAATTACCTTTAGCCTCAGGAAGTTTCATGAAAGACATCACAGAAACAACACACACACAAAAGGGATGGTTACAGGACTATCAGTGGAAGTAGTCTGCCTGGGCTAAGCTTCATTCTCAAAAGATAAAATACAAAGAGGTGAGCTAGAGTCTAAATTCTAAAGAACTGTTGTTATAAATCAGTATCAAAGGATATAGAAAACGAGATGAGGCAATGAAGATTACTATTTAGAATACATGAAATATATTTACCTAATGCTGTTTCCATAAGTAATACTTTATTCCAACAAAATTAAACCAAAGAGAAGTACTTCCAGAATGGCAGTGTGAGGTGCCCATGTGGACCCGGGACCCTCTCCTCAGCAAAACAAACTTAACTAGTACAAAAAATACAAAAAAAGAAGGAAAAAGAAGAAACTATTTACAGTCTGCAGAAACTGCCCTAAGGACATAGGGCAAATGCAGAAATATTTAGTCAAGAAAATCTACTGAATCTTGGTAAAAGGACCAAATTGGAAAAATTTGAACCAGGACCCACTTCCTCACATGCCCACTCCTGCTCCCTCATCCCCAGCTCTATGCCCAGTGAGTGTAGCCAAGATACAAGTTTCTCCTCAGAAACAGTAGGTTGCCAGAATCCACATCCCCTGCCACCACTCACAGCCTGTGTTTCATGCTGCAGAAACTATTCCGGTCAAGCAGAGCTGCCTCCACCTAACCTCATTCATAGGGCAGCAGCTCTACCTCAGGAAAGGAAGGCTGAGAATACTGAAAATGGAACCAAATGGAAATTCTGGAATAGGAAAGTAAATAACCAAAATAAAAGATTCATTAGCACCTAGATCCTGCTTTCTAATACCATTCTGTGATAAAAGAAACCAGGAGCCAGACACAGTGGCTCATGCCTGTAATCCTAGCACTTTGGGAGACCAGGGCAGGCAGATCACTTGAGCCCAAGAGTTCAAGACCATCCTGGGCAACATGGTGAAACCTCGTCTCTACAAAAAAATACAAAACTTAGGCATGGTGGCCGGCGCCTGTAGTCCCAGTTACTCTGGAGGCTGAGGTGGGAGGACCACCTGAGCCTGGGAGGTCAAGGCCGCAGTGAGCCGTGATCTGTCACGCATACTCCAGTCTGCGTAACAGAGTGAAGCCCTGTCTCAAAAAAAGAAAAAGAAAGAAAGAAACCACGGCTCTGTGGTGAAATGGCTGAAACTAGGACTGGAGCAAATTAATATACAAGATGAGCCTGGAGCATCTTCTAGTGCCAGAAAATAAAGAAGTGGGTTTAAAAACAAAAGAGAGAAAGAGAAGAGGCAGAGGAGGAGTGGTGGGGGAAGGGGAAGAAGAAGGAAGAAGAAGAAGAAACAGGAGAAGAAGGGGGAGGTGAAAGAAGAAGGCCAACGTGGTGGCACACGCCTGTAACCCCAGCTACTTGAGAGGCTGAGACAAGAGAACTGCTTGAATCCTGGAGGCGGAGGTTGCAGTGAGCCAAGATCACGCCACTGCACTCCAGTCTGGGGGACAGAGTGAGACTTCCTCTCAAAAAAAAAAAGGAAGAAAGGAAGGAGGAGGAGGAGCAGGAGAGAGGGAAAGAACAAGAGGAAGATGAGGAGGAAGGAAGAAAGAAGGAAGAAGGAAAAAGAAAGAAGAAAGAAGTGTGCTATGTCAAATCACATTAGTTAACTGAAGGGGTCCCCAATAGCCAAAGCAGGAACAATTTGAGCAACAAAATAAAGTAGTACTACATTTTGATTATTACCCAAAGTATTTAAAAAAATCCATGAGTCCATAATTATTTTACAAATAAGTAAATGAGAGAGTGAGAGTTGACAAATCCCCAGTCCAGAAGAATTCCAAATAATTTATGTAAATATCCCATCTTCAATAAGATGGAGCATAACTCCATACTCCTTTAATGTGGGCTGCACACTGTAACTTTCTTCCAAAGAGGACATTATAGAAAGGGAGAAAAAGAGTAGTTTTACAATGCAGAAACCTGACAAACACCACCTCAGCCAGGTGATTAAGGTTAATTAACATCAATAGTGATAAGCATGTTGATAGTATGTGCCTTTGATACGATGTGATGAAAATGACACTTTACTCATATGGTCTTCCTCCCAAAAACCTGCAACACCAGTCTAATTGGATGAAAAACATCAGACAAATCCCAACTGAGGAATACTCCACAAAACATCTAACCAGTATTACTCAAAACTGTTAAGTTCATCAAAAACACAGAAAGTCTGAGAATCTGTAACAGCCAACAGGAGTCTCAGAAGATATGACAACTAAATGTAATATGATATCCTACATGGGATTCTGGAGCAGAAAAAAAAAAAGACATTAGATAAAAACTGAGGAAATTTGAATAAAGTATGGACTTTGAATAAGAATATTAGTAATCAATAATCACTATCAGTATTGGTTTATTAATTAAAATGACTGTATCATACCAATACAAGATGTTAATAATAGGGAAAACTATGTGTGGGGTATATGGAAACTCTCTTCTATCTTTGCAATGTTTCTGTAAACCAAAACCTATTCTAAATTATGCTTATTTTTAAAAATTCACTAGAAGAGGTGAATAGATTTCAGCTGGCAGAAGAATCAGTGAACATGAAAACGGATTAATTGAGATTATCCAATCTGAAGAACACAGAAAAAATGAGAAATGAAGAAAACTCCAGAGAAACATGGGATATCTATCTAGCCCATCATCCCCTTTTGGTTGTTTCTCTGGAGAGCCTGGACTAATACACAGCAACATACATGCAATGGAAATACCAGAGAAGAAGAAAGAGAACAGAAAAAAATACTTAAGAAACAGTGTCTGAAAACTTCTCAAATTTGATGAAAAACATTTATCTACATATCCAAGAAGCTCAACAAACTCCAAATACAATAAACACAAAGAGATCCACACCCAGAAACATCACAGTCAAAATGCTGAAAGGAATAGAAAATCTTGAAAGCAGCAAAAGAGGCCAGGTGTAGTGTCTCACACCTGTAATCCCAGCACTTTGGGAGGCCAAGATGGAAGGATTACTTCAGGCCAGGAGTTCAAGACCAGCCTGGTAAACACAGCAAGACCCCATCTCCATATCAAAAAACATATTTAAGGCCAGGCATGGTGGCTCATGCCTGTCATACCAGCACTTTGGGAGGCCACGGCAGGCAGATCACTTGAGGTC
This sequence comes from Cacajao melanocephalus, assembly GCA_963573385.1. Taxonomy (NCBI): domain Eukaryota; kingdom Metazoa; phylum Chordata; class Mammalia; order Primates; family Pitheciidae; genus Cacajao; species Cacajao melanocephalus. The sequence continues at coordinate 16,361 of CAUYLG010041140.1, read as the reverse complement.
AGGAGTTCAAGACCAGCCTGGCCAACATAGTAAAACCCCTTCTCTACTAAAAATACAAAAATTAGCTGAGCATGGTGGTGTGCACCTGTAGTCCCAGCTACTCTACTCAGGAGGCGGAGGCAGGAGAATCCCTTGTACCCGGGAGGCAGAGGTTGCAATGAGCTGAGATTGCGCCACTGCACTCCAGCCTGGGTGACAGAGCAAGACTCCATCTCAAAAACAACAACAATAACAAAAGAAAGCAGCAAGAGAAAAACAACTTATCACATACAAGGGATCCTCAATAAAATTAATAGATGACTTCTGATTAGAAGCAATGGAGACTGGCCAGGCGCAGTGGCTCACAACTGTAATCCCAACACTTTGGGAGGCCGAGGTGGGCAGATCACTTGAGGTCAGGAGTTCAAGACCAGCCTAGCCAACATGGTGAAACCTCACTCTACTAAACATACAAAAATTAGCCAGGTATGGTGGCGCACACCTCTTATCCCAGCTACTTGGGAGGCCGAGGCAGGAGAAGTGCATTGCGCTCCAGCCTGGGTGACAGAGCAAGACTCCATCTCAAAAAATAATAATAAAAATAAAAAATAAAAAACAAGATTCAGTTATATGCTGTCTATGGGAAGCATATTTTACATTCAGAGATATAAATAAGTTGAAAGTGAAAGGATAAAGACATACATGCATAAGAGAGCTGTAATGGCTATATTAAAATCAAACTAGATGTTAAGACTTTAAAAAGTACTGGGTAAAAAACTAAGAAAATTTGAATAAAGTGTGGACTTTATTAATAATCACTATCAATAACCAATAATCAGTAATTGGTAATCAAAAATCAATTACTAAAGATAAAAAGGGATGCTGGGTATGGTGGCTCACGCCTGTAATCCCAGCACTTTGGGAGGTCAAGGCAAGTGAATTACTTTAGCTCAGGAGTTCGAGACCAGCCTGAGCAACATAGTGAAAACCTATCTCTATCAAAAATACAAAAAAGTAGTCAGGCATAGTGGTGCATGCCTATGATCCTAACTACTCGGGAGGCTGAAGTGGGAGGACTGCCTGAGCCCAGGAGACAAAGGTTGCAGTGTGCTAAGACTGCACTACTGCACTCCAGCCTGGGCAACACAGTGAGACCTCATCTCAAAAAAAAAAGGTAAAGAGGGACATCTTACAGTGATAAGAGTCAATCCATCAGGAAGGGATAAAAATTATAAACATACATGCACCTAATAAGAGCACTCACAAAGTACATGAAAGTTGAACCAAAGAAATGAGAAAATTAGGATGAGCACAGTAAGAAATACATAAGGAATCAACTATAGAGAAAATACTCAAGAAACCTATCCTCTGTTCAAATATGAATGCTTAACCCTGATTTCAAGGTCTCATCAGTATAAATTTTCTGATCTTGAGTTACTAAGAAATAGTAATGTCACTTGTTTTGGAAATACATCGTAAGAACAAAAGATAAAATTTGTTATATGAGTAAATATAACAATATAACTTATTTTTAAAATTCAGATACTAGAAAAGAGCAATAACCACAAACATTAAAGTAGTTATTTTCATCATCTTTTCCAAGAAAAGCAGTAGACTGAGTTTGGAACACTGAAGTACCACCACCAGTTCTCATTTGTATTAATACTAAGTATTAGAAGGCTAAAATAAATTATAAATGATGTACATAATATTTGACAGGAAAAAAAGTAGAGATGATAATTTTCCAATTAGCATTTTCTTAAAATGTTCTTATAAAATTACAAAGTTTAGGCCAGGTGTAGTGGCTCATGCCTGTAATCCCAGCACTTTGGGAAGCAGAGGCAGGAGGATGGCTTGAGCCCAGGAGTTTGAGGACAGCCTGGACCACACAGGGAGATGCTGTCTCTACAAAAGTTTTTAAAACTTAGCCAAGCATGGTGGGCATGCCTGTGGTCCTAGCTACTCAGGAGGCTTAGGTGGGAGGATCCCTTGTGCCCAAAAGGTCAAGGCTGCAGTGACCCGTGATTGTGCCACTGCACTCCAGCCTGGGCAACTGAGTGAGACTCTGTCTCAAAAAAACAAAGAAGAAAAAAAGAAAAGAAATAAAAATTACAAAGTTCAAGCCAGCATGGTGGCTCCTGCCTGTAATCCTAACACTTTGGGAGGCCAAGGTGGACAGATCACATGAGGTCAGGAGTTTCAGGCCAGCCTGGCCAACATAGTGAAACCCCGTCTCTCCTAAAAATACAAAAATTAGATGGGTGTGGTGGTGTGTGCCTGTAATCCCAGCTATTTGGGAGGCTGAAGCAGGAGAATCACTTGAACCCAGGAAGCAGAGGTGGCAGTGAGCCAAGATCACCACTGTACTCCAACCTGGGCAACAGAGCAAGACTCTGTCTCAAAAAGACAAAAAACAAACAAAACAAAAAAGAATTACAAAGTTTAAAATAAATAGAAATTCAAAGAATACAAAATGAGAAAATGTGTTTCTATATTTAAGATAACAAAATTCAACTTCTTTTCAAAAGTTCAATCAACAGGTTCTCCAAATTTCATTCACTATCTTATATTCATTCAAACACTAACTTTGGACTAAACAATACTAAATCTCTGAATTGTTTGTCTGCCTGAACTGCTTTTCCACTACTAAAAATTAAGGTCCCTAGGAACAGGGATTCCATTTTCACAATTCTGTACAGCAAAACACACTTCTGCTTTTATCTTCCTCTGTTAACTTTGAACAAGTCACTTCGACAATTTAATCTGCTGTAAAAGGGCCTTGTTATACTGATTGTTATAAGGTATGTTTGATTGTTGATTGTTACAAACTGTGTTTACTTTGGTCCTCAGACATTAGAAATTATTGAAGGTTTAAAGGAGAACAGTCATACCACAAGTCTGATAAACTTGTATATCAGAAAGGATTGCTGAGAAAGAGGGAAAATGATTTGGAGGAGGTAGAAACTCGGAGACTGGTAAAACAAGTTATATACCTTAATTAAGGTAGTGGCAACAGAGACGAAAACAGGATGGTTTTCGGGGAAATAATCAACACATACCATACCCTTACAATTTTTCTATTAACATACTAGACCATGAATAATCTCCTCATGGTCTTGTAAAAATGAAGAAAGTCTAGACTAATGCTGTCAAGGTAACAAAAACGGTCACTTTAATTTGTAGAAATTTCATTTCATTAGACCAAAGTTCCCATGGCCAGGCACAGTGGCTCATGCCTGTCATCCCAGCACTTTGGGAGGCTGAGGAGGGTGGATCACCTGAGGTCAGGAGTTCGAGACCAGCCTGGCCAATATGGTGAAACCTCATCTCTACTAAAAATACAAAAGTTAGCTGGGCATGGTGGCATGTGCCTGTAAACTTAGCTACTCAGGAAGCTGAGTCTGGAGAATCACTTGAACCTAGGAGGTGGAGGTTGCAGTGAGCCGAGATGGCACCACTGCACTCCAGCTTGGGCGACAAGAGCAAAACACCGTCTCAAAAAAAAAAAAAAAAAAAAAAAAAAAAGAACCAAAGTTTCCCTGATGGCCTACTTTTCATATATTTCATATACCACGCCCTCTGCCCACTCCAGGTCTTTGAAAAATACCACAAGCATTGCTTGAACCCGGGAGGTCGAAGTTGCAGTGAGCCGAGGTCGCACCACTGCACTCCAGCCTGGGGGACAGAGAAAGACTTTGACTCAAAAAAAAAAAAAAAAAAAAAAGAGTTCATTTCTTTTTCATGTAAAAGTCTACGTAAGTGGTTCCAGCACTGTCCATATCACAGTCCAAAGTATCTACTTCAGCTTTCACCAATTTCCCCACATCCGAGTCACAGAGAAAGGAGAAAAGTGGAGGACAGGGAAGGCAAGACTCCATTCCTTTTAGGGCGGAACACCCAAGATGCACCCAACGTCTTCATTCATATTCTATTGGACAAGATTTAATCCTCTACCACACCCGGCTGTAAAGGAGACTGGAAATGTAGTGTTTACCTGGGTGGCAAGTACCTGGGTGACAGAGCAAGACCCTGTCTTGAAAAAAAGAAATTAGAAGAGATTCTCCAACCCTAGAGAGGAAAAATTAAATAGGAGAGAGGCAAATGAACCCACCATTATGGACTGCAGGAAGGAAATAAATGAAAACTATTTTCAGCGCTTTCTATATCTTATCACGCCCTAAACTCCCCTACCCCGTCAGATCATCCATGTTAAAAAAAAAAAAAAAAATCAATCAGAAACTAGCAAGCACGTATGTTATACTTGCACTGCAGAAGACAGAAGATACGGACTCAGAACACAAATGATGTGTCACGGAGTCAGAGAACAGCAAACCACTTAATTTTCCTGGCTGAATATATCAACCTAGCTAAAAAAATTTTGAAGCTTTGTATTTCAAAGAGCCTAGAAGTACACAAATTTAGATCTCCTGAAAAAGGACATCTCCTTTTATTCATTATTGCTAGAGTGGAATATTATCATTTCAGAAGGACAGCACAATGTCTTATGGCATGCTTGATTATTTTTAACCTAAATCCACCAAAGACTATGTAAAGTTACTCATACTTAAAGTTTGTACTCATTTTCCTCTCTAAAACTGAAATGATATTATCTGGCCTGGAATTCATTTACTGGGATTGTAAAACCTTAACAACGAGAAAAGTCAGACAATAAGATACAGATGCACTGTATGGTAAAATACATTACGGAAAGGCCACGGTGTTAATAACTAAAAGAACAAAAGTTATCCGAAGTACAGCATTTTAAATTCCTCAGTAAATACCATCGGGAAATGAAAATCTTGAGGCTCAAAGTATATCACTATCATCTACTGATGAGATGAGGCCAAAAGAGACACTCAATAGGTACAAAAATATAGCCAGAATGAATAATTGATAGCACCACAGGGTGACTACAGTCAGCAACAATTTATTGTACATTTTAAAATAACTAGGCAGCGGCCAGGTGCAGTGGCTCAAGCCTGTAATCCCAGCACTTTTGGAGGCCAAAGTGGGCAGCTCACTTGAAGTCAGGAGATCAACAACAAATGCGTGGCTGTGGACCCACAGAGGCAGTAGTTACACAGAGGCAACAGCCTTCCACAGAACTCTCCCGAAAAAAGCCTTTCTGCATGCCTACTTTGGTGACTGTACACAATTTTCCTGGTAAGCTCTCATTTATCAACCTGTACCAGTACCTCAGGAGGATCTATTAGTGACTTTTTCTGGTCCTTCCTCTTTCAGATAGATATTCCCATCCCCAGCACCTCTTATAATTGTGTACAGTCCGATTACCATATAAGTTCCTTACCCATAATACTCACAGTGGTTCTATTTCTCTGACTAAATTCTCAGTACTCAAAATTCAGCAATTAATTTGTAATCCAGCAGTATTGACAGAATGGCTTTGATTATTCTGATCAAACCCATTCTGAAAGCCATCTTCCTGTTACTATTAAGATAAAATATTCCTAAGATAATGAGGTTCACCTCATCCATTTACTTTTATACGTAAGAAATGTTCTCTGCTTTCTGTCAGGTGATTCTTTAAAAAGTCTGCTTCATTACTTTTGTCTTTAATCATTTCTCCACATGTGGCACACAAAAACCTCATATTAAATAATATAACTTACAGTATTCATTCTAAGTGTTGTTTTAATCAATTTGTCACATTTGGGAATTTGCTAAGAAAAAAGACAAATGGACTAAAAATTGGTAATTTTAAAGAAGTCTTCTCTGAAATGAGCCCATGAATTCTAACTAGAAAATTATAAAAACACAAAACATATGAAGCAGTCATTAGAAATACCTTTTCCCCCAAAAGGAATGAATATATACTAAGCATTCAAATCCTGAACTAGACACTGGTAGGTGTGATTCAATGATTTCTTTTTTTTTTAGATAAAGTTTCACTCTTGTTGCCCAGGCTGGAGTGCAATGGCATGATCTCAGCTCACCGCAACCTCCGCCTCCCGGGTTCAAGCGATTCTCCTGCCTCAACCTCCTGAGTAGCTAGGATTACAGGCATGCACCACCACACCCGGCTAATTTTGTATTTTTAGTAGAGACGGGGTTTCTCCATGTTGGTCAGGCTGGTCTCAAACTCCCGCCCCCAGGTGATCCACCAACCCCAGCCCCCCTGCGCCTTTTTTGTTTTTTTTTTTTTTTTTTTTTTTTTTTTTGAGATGGAGTGTCCCTCTGTCACCCAGGCTGGAGTGCAGTGGTGCCATCTCGGCTCACTGCAACCTCCACCTCCCAGGTTCAAGCAATTCTCCTGCCTCAGCCTCTCAAGTAGCTGGGACTACAAGTGTGTGCCACCACACCTGGCTAATTTTTATATTTTTAGTAGACACGGGGTTTCGCCATGTGGGCCAGGCTGGTCTCTAACTCCTGATCTCAAATGATCTGCCCGCCTTAGCCTCCCAAAGTGATTACAGGCATGAGCCACCACGCCTGGCCCTATTCAATGATTTTTTTAAAGTGACTTTTCTAAAGATTCTTCAGTTTCTTTTTGGACCTTGACAAGTATAAAAGTCTAATATACATTTTCATACAGCTTTTATAAATTACCAACTATTTATTTCATAATTGTGACATTAGGTATTCTGTAGTTAGCCTGCTATATTCAAGGGCATAAAAACAACTAAAAAGTGAAAAGACATTCTCTGCCATGAGTAAGAACCATACTTAAATACGAGATTCAAGTACTAGTCTCTGAAGACTACTTAGGACTAAGAAAACTGATTATACCTGAAAACCCAACTTAGAAGTAGCTAATAGTACTGGGGGTAAGGGAAGATTAGGATATATTAATGTCAATAAAAGAACTCTTGTTTTACAAAATAATTCACTTTATAATTTATTTTAAAACAAGATTCCTAAGGTGTGTTTAAAATTACTGTATCTAGAAAAACTCTGGGAACAAATCATTTTACAAGATGGTGTTGTTCTATAAAAACAAGTATAAATGCAAAAGCCAGTGCTTATGCTTACTAAAGAAAGGCCCACCGCTGGATCCCTACCCACAAAATAGTATAGAACTCATACTTTTAGTGGGAAGGATTTCTTCAGCTCAAACTCAAGAAAGGAACATACGTACAACTAATGATTCACTAAAACACCACTGGGAAAAGAAAGAAATAGCACTTTATGTGGCTTCTTATACAATGCTTGAGTTTACTATAGAGTTTACATTTCATTTACATTTACTACGAAGAAAAATTGTACTTACAGTATCAGCACACTCTGAAAAGAATCCAGAACACTGTGAATCCATTCCTTTAAGGTCACAAATTTTAACTTAAATCAGTCTCAGATCCCATTCATTTGCTGATTATAATTATAGTTATAGCTATTTTTTTCAAATTCAAAAACTACATATTGAATTCAAATATAATCATGCTCCAAAATTAGAATAAGATTTTTCTCTAAACTTTATATTTTAAATGTTTTAATCTACAGGAATAATAAAATTGTTTAACCAGCTAGACTGGTTAAAAATACTATATATTTTTTTAATCTGAGCACATTTGAATCATCACTTACAATAGTTTCTAAAGTATTCTAAAGTCTTCATGATAATTCACACATAAAATTGACATTAATCAAACACCTATCACATGTAAACTGCAGTGAAAGACAAAAAAGGTGGAGGATAATTTTCCTTCCACAACACTAATTACAATTACAGCTTTTGCTTGCCCACTCCCTTAAGTCCCAACATAGTCAGTGGAGCCCTTGCTCATTATAACTGCCTCTTGCTGGTCCCTCATGGAGACTAACCTGCAACAGTGGGCGTTTTAAGTTGCAATCTCTTTGCTGAGGCTGCTTAGCATTTGTTGACCTCCTTGACTACAGCAGCTTACAGACTCCTCAAGTTCACAAGGAGCATGCATGAAACTGCTACAAGACAACCTATGACAATACTCTGATCTCTCAGCTGCAACTCATCAAATTACTAATGTTGTCCTGAACACCTATTAACTTCAATAGGGACAGCAACATATTTGAGAAGCCAAAGAAGAAACCCAGAGCTAGTGAAAAAGACATAACGTTTATTGAGGGAACTTACATACAGGGGCATCCAGTCCAGCGGCAGCAGGCTAGAAAGGAGAACTGATCCCACTTATAAAAAAGCATGCAGTTTATATAGCATTTTGACTTAGCACCCTCCCCCCATCAACTTCAACCTGGCAACCTTCATTTAACCCAAAACAAAGGGCCTCAATCCTCCTCACAGCCCAGGATCCACAGGACTGACCTAGGGGCTCAGATGTTCCTTATAGATAAGGAATGAATCTGCTGGTTGGCCACTGCCGGATTCCTTAGCTCGGAACTCTATGAACACAAGTTGTTCTTAGACCTCAGGGTCATTCTCAGGTATGCTTAAGTAAGTTACTGCTGTCAGGTATATCTGCTATGCAGGTTCATACTCAGTTTGCCTACGTTATTACTGTCAGGTATGTCTGGCATACAACTAGTTAATCTGGAATTTTCCTCTGGAAAACATTACTTGACACTTGCCCACAATGACACTCATATGCCACTTCTCCCCCCACAGTTTCCAGAGTTCTTCCTGCAGGGCTTCTCTATTGGCACCACAGAGCATTACCCAAGCAAGCCAATGCCCTCTGCAAATGTGGAGAGCTCCCTGGGGTACTTCCAGTAAGAGGCTCATAAGAACAAGGACTAGGAAATGAGCCGGGCGCAGTGGCTCACACCTGTAATCCCAGCACTTTGGGAAGCCAAGGTGGGAGGACTGCTTGAGCCCAGGAGCTTAAGACCTGCCTGGGCAACACGGTGAAACCGTCTCTACAAAAAAATACAAAAAACTATCTAGGTGTGGTGGCAGGTGCCTGTAGTCCCAGCTAACTTGGGAGGCTGAGGCAGGAGGATCCCTTGAGCCCAGGAGCTCAAGTCTGAGGCTGTAATGAGCCATGTTCTCGATACCACACTCCAACCTGGATGACAAAGCAAGACCCTGTCTCAAAAAAAGAAAAGAAAAATGAGCACATCAGAGACACCTTATGGCTTCACTAGTGACTTCACTACTTGGAAGAATTTTTTAAACTACTGATAAACTTTCATGTTTTAAGTCCTTGAGATACACATTAAAAGCTGTCTCAAAAATAATTAAACTTTAAAGATTTCATAACATTTCTTTATAAATCCTTTAGGAAAATTTAGCTTTCACTGGTATTGAGGCACCTTGAGATTTGAGTTTAAATTCAAAGATAGTTCAGAAATAAGAATGGGATGTAGTCTTTATTTTTCATTTAGGAAGACTTTCTGCTTCCAGTAATAATCACTATATATAATTCAGACAAATCTTTTCACTGGGAACAGTTAATAATCTAGACAAAAATGAGTGCTAGAAATGACAAAAAACCTATCAGTTTCCACAGATTGTACACACAGAAAATCCAAAATAATCTGCAAATAAGCTAGCAGAAAAAATTAGCTTATCAAAACTGAGAGATACAAAAGTTAATATTCAAAAACCAATAGTATTTCTATATACTAGCAATAAAGCTAGGAAACGAATTTTTAATACCATTCCTAATACCATCAAAATTACCAAATTCTGAGAAATAAAAATTGGAAAACCTTCTACATAGAAAGCTATTAAAAAAACAAAAAAATAGTTTTACAAATTAAAGGGGACCTAAAAAAGTGAAGGGATATCCCATGTTATTGAAATTTAACACTATAAAAATGTCAATTCTATCCAAATTGAGCTAGAGACCCAATACAATCCCAATCAAACAAATTTTTAATAGAAATCTTATTTATTTATGACAGAGTCTTACTCTGTCGCCCAGGCTGGAGTGCAGTGGCACAATCTCGGTTGACTGCAACCTCCACCTCCCAGGTTCAAGTGATTCTCCTTCCTCAGCCTCCCTAGTAGCTGGGATTACAGGCATCTGCCATCATGCCCAGCTAATTTTTTTGTACTTTTAGTAGAGACAGGGTTTCACCATATTGCCCAGGCTGGTCTTGAACTCCTAACCTTAAGTGATATGCCTGCCTGAGCCTCCCAAAGTGCTGGGATTACAGGCATGAGCCACCACGCCCGGCCACGGATTTTAAAATATATACATAAATGCAAATAGCCAAGGCAAACAAGAAATCCTTGAAGAAGTATAAGAAAAAGACTTTCTCTCTGGATCAGGATATACTATAAAGCTCAGTCACTAGACAAACAGATGAAAAGAATGAACAGAAGGCCCAGAAATAGATCTTACAGGGATGCTTGCTGTACAAGACAGTTGGCACTGCAGGTCAGATCTTTTCAAATGATACTGTTATTTCGATATTCATAAGGGAAAGCAAAATTAAAGTTAATCTCCAACTCACACCATACATAAACATTAATTTCAGGTGGATTACAGACCTAAATATAAAAGTCAAAACAATAATGCTCCTTAAAGATAATATAGAAGAATATCTCTTTGTGGATACAGCAAGCACCCATCATAAAGGAAAAGACAGATAAACTAGACTATATTAAAATTAAGAACTTCTATTTGTCAAAAAGAAAGTTAAGAGTTAAGCCACACAGCAGATATTATACCTACATGTTCACATACACTGACATTTTTTAAATGGTCAACACACGATAACAAAAAGCAGACCAACTTTTAGTCAATAATTTTACTGATTTTAAATTCCCTAAACAAAATGCACTCTGTTACTGCCTGAACCTGGGGTAGACGTCACCTGTCACTCCAGCCTTAAGTACTCTACTGATTTGGGGGGTTTTGCAATGTCATCACCTAAGTCAACTAACCTAAAGTTTGGCTTTGTAATAATTCACTGAATGTCTCATATACCTTATGAAGAGTTTGACATGTTTCATTGTGACATAGTTTAAAAAGTCAATGAGTATGTACACCTCTTGATTTACAAAACGGTAAAATTTAAAAAGAGAGAGAGAGACAAAAGCTGTTAGCATCTTACAAATCAGTATAATATAAACCACCCAAAGAGAAAACAGGCAAATAAATATTAACAGTCCTTTAACAAAAGAAATATAATTATCTAATAAACCTATGGAAAGCTATTTGTTCCTGGCCAGGCATGGTGGCTCACATCTGTAATCCTAGCACTTTAGGAAGCTGAGATGGGAGGATCACTTGACCTCAGGAGTTACAGACCAGCCTGGGCAACTTAGTGAGACCTCATCTCTATTTTTTAAAAAAAGAAGAGAAGAAGAAGAAAGAAAAGAAAAAGATTGTTCTATCTCAATAGTAATCAATTAAATAAAAAATGAAAATGAGAAATCAGTATTAACCTATCAGATTTGTAATAAGTAAAACAACTGGAAAATATCTAGTGTTCTCTCATAGGTATGGGAAAATGTGAACTCACATGCAAATCAGGTAGAAAGAAATATAAAGGTTTCTGGCCACAATTTCTTTAAAAAAAAAATGCTAAAAAAGATGATATATTCTGTCATTGGAAAAAATATTTCACAAAACTAAGAAATGGGCAAACTATTCCACATCTTTGCTTGTTGCTTATAAAATTCACTAGAAGCTAGCTGCCTATTTTAAAGGAACTTGGTATTGACCTATGTAATGAGACTATTTTATGCCCAATATTAATTAGTTCTTATAAGACACCAGAATAAACTTGTTATTCTAATAAAAGCCACAAATGTTTCATCTTTTTTCTTCTTAGATATAGTTGCAGTTCTTCTCCCCAGACTAATAGCACACCAGGCATCTTAAACTGCTTTGCCCCAGATTTCCTCTGTAACAACTAATGTGGACGGGATGTTTTTATGACCATGGAAAATGAAATTGCAATCTTTACCAATTAGCTGCTTGTATAAACATTCTGTTTCCCAAATATAAAATCTACCAATTTCCATATGCACACTGATCATTCATGTGTGGAACACTAACGTGTTCAAATTCAATTTGAGAAAATTTGGTTGCAGAATTGTATAACTCCATACACACAAAACTGAGTTTACAGAAACAAATGCATCCTCAAAATATTTAAAGAGAATAACATTTTGCTAATCTTTGGAAAGTGGGATTTGAAGTGATTCTGTATTCTTCACTGTCCCAAGTACCTGAAGTTCTTACACTAAGCTTGTACATTCAGAGAAAGAAGCTATTATTTGTAGAAAACATTCTCTTTGCCCTTGACCCCTCTTCCTGCATCATGTGGCCTTTACATCTTCTGCCTGCACTGCTTCTGAAGGCACCACCATCCTCTCAACACCCAGGTTCAGAACTGTAGCTGCTTCTGAGGCTATGGCCTCTTTTCTGACAGTTAACCACCCAGCTGTCAAGGCTCACTCATCCCAGCTGTGTTGCTCCTTTCACTTCCCAGGGCTGCTCCTCCCAGCTTCCGGTATCTTTTTTTGTTTTTCATTTTTTTTATTTTTGAGACGGAGTCTTGCTTTGTCTCCTAGGCTGGAGTGCAGTGGCACAATCTCGGCTCATTGCAACCTCCGCCTCCCGGGTTCAAGCAATTCTCCTGCCTCAGCCTCTTGAGTAGCTGCGCTTACAGGTGCACACCACCTCGGCCGGCTAATTTTTGTATTTTTAGTAGAGATGGGCTTTCACCATGTTGGCCACGCTGGTCACGAACTCCTGACCTCAAGTGATCCACACACTTAGGCCTCCCAAAGTGTCAGGATTACAGGCGTAAGCCACTGCGCCCAGCCTCCAGTATCTTTTAGTTTTAATTCACCTTACAAAAAAAGTCTGCTGGCTCACTCTTCCTGAAGTAAGCTCCAAGGATGTCCATTCCTTCACTCTAACGGTTCTCCAGCCCCATATACTCACACCCTAGTACTCAAGGTCTCTGCAGTAAGGCCCCTGCCTTCTTGTTCTCATCTCCCTTTCTCAAACCTTACTTCAACTATTCTCTGACCAATTAAGTATAGACCAATGGTTTTCAAACTTTAACACATCACAACCACCTAGACAACTTGTTAAAACCCAGATTTCTGGGATTTCTGAGTTTCTAAATCAGTATGTCTGCAGTGGAGACCAAGAGTTTGCATTTCTAACAAGTTTCCAGATGATGCTGATGCTGCTGGTCAGGGGACCACACTCTGAGAACCACTTGGTAGACTATACGTTGATGAGGCCATCAAGCAATTCCCTTCACCTGGCATATATTGCCGCTGCGACTGAAATCCTTTCAAGATGGACCTCTTAGACCAAAACCCTTCCATGAAGCTTTACAGCAGCGGTGTTCGAGAACAGCCTGACCAACATGGTGAAACTCCGTCTCTACTAAAAATATAAAAATTATAAAAACTAGCTGGGCGTCGTGGCATGCGCCTGTAATCCCAGCTACTCAGGAGGCTGAGGCAGGGGAATCGCTTGAACCCAGAGGGTGGAGGTTGCAGTTAGCCAAGATCACGCCACAGCACTCCAGCCCGGGTGACAGAGTGAGACTCCATCTCAAAAAAAAAAAAAAAAAAAAAAAAAAAAATTCAAATCAGGGTTTAGATGCATCTGGATTTCAGAGATGCTAAAAGAAAATGGGAAGAAAAGTGTACCTTAGAACAGAGGAAATTCAGTGGCCATGTTTTCCCCTTGAAGATGAACAGCCTGTGGAAAATGACTCTAAGTATAATACATCTATGCCTACAATAGAGCTCTGCACAGAGAAGTGTTCAATAAACATTTGCTCAACAAAGTACCAAAATAATCCCCCACTAGTATTCTAAGAACAAGGAATTGGATCTGTTATATTTGTATTCCTAGCACCTACACAGTGCTTAGAACATAATATGCACTAAATATTTGTCTTTTAATTGGCATGCAATGACAGTGGGAAAAAATGGTGGGGCTACAAATAACATTTCAAAGACAGAAGCAGAACTCACTGACCAGAATGGGGAAATAAAAGAACTCTAGTACGATGCACAGAAAAATGAAAAGTCTAGTAGAGGAGTTGAGTTTGAGGAAAGAAGCTAAATTTAAGAGAATAGTATGTGGTGCCTACTACTTAGAAAACTATATACTAGATACTTTAAGAACTATAAAGATGCAACTTGCCCTCAAGAAGTTAAGGTCCAGAAGAGTATGTGGTCTGTATGTAACTATAGTGCAAAGAAACGATAAATGCTCTAAGAAGGATATTAATGAAATGTTGTGGATATGTAGAAGACAGAAAAGCATTATTTCCAGAAGCACAGGGTTACGGTCAAAACAAAAAAGGGCAAGAAAGAGGAGGAATACAGTCAAAGGCAGATTGTTAAGGAAAATAAAGATTATTGTAGAGGAAGAAGGCTAGAGACGGAAGTAGGAAGACTAAGAGTATTTGACAGAAAAGGGAACAGAATTTGAAGGAGACCCAGACCATCAAATGCCATAAAGCCATAAAATATCTGCCAAAAAACCCTAATTATTGTTACCATTCCAAGTCCAGTTCAGGTCCTATCTACTCTCAAATCCTCTCAAATTCCTTCAGGCCTGAATTAACCTCTCCTCCTCATATATTCCCACTGTACCAACAATATACATGTCCACAGACAAGAACTATTACTATTAAGCTCAGGATTCTGTAGACATAGCACAGCATCTTTGACATATAGAATATAATATACTCAACTGAGTATAATTATCCTAAAATATCCTCTGGACTGAATTTATAAATAATGACAGCTTATTTTTCAGTGGCACATCAATGAAAACTACACCACACCAAGATTGGGTTGTGACGGCCAGGTGCAGTGGCTTACGCCTGTAATCCCAGCACTTTGGGAGGTCGAGGTGGGTGGACCACCTGAGGTCAGGAGTTTGACCAGCCTGGCTAACATGGTGAAACCCTGTCTCTACTAAACATGCAAAAATTAGCTGGGCGCGGTGGTAGGTGCCTATAATCCCAGCTACTAAGGAGGCTGTGGCAGGAGAATCACTTGAACCTGGGAGGCAGAGGTTGCAGTGAGCCGAGATCACACCAATGCACTCTAGCCTGGGTGACAACAGCAAAACTCCGTCTCAAAAAAAAAAAAAAAGAAAAAGAAAAAGATTGGGTTGTGACATCTACTTAAGTGGCCAGAACTTCTCTTTCATTCAGTTTGCTGTGCATCAACTGTGGATCAGATGTTGTGTATAAAAGTTTTTCAGAGGAAGAGCTCATAGTAAAGGTGAAAGAGTTAATTAACTCCACATGAGAAGTGCGAAAATAAAGGTAGTCATGTGCTGCATAACGATGTTACAGGCAATGACAGAAACAGGCTTTACAGAAATCTTAGACAGGAAAAGGCTTTACAGAAATCTTAAACAGTGATTTTCTCCAGCATTCAGAATAACAATTATCTTCTGTTACATGATAACTGTTACGGTTATCTACTGTTACATAAAAAAGTATGTTATTGATGGAAAATGGAATTTTTGAAAAGTATAAAACACATTACAGAAGCCAGTTTACACTGTGCACTCAAATGCCATACTGGCCACCAGCAGGCCTCTTAACAGTCCTCAACCTAACAGTTACCAAACTCTTCATCACCTCTGTAAAATAGACTGGCTGTTGCCATCAGTGCAAATGTTTTCGGCTAATGGGTAACTATCTAGCTCAACTTCACACTTCTGCCCCCTTACATTCAGCTGGATGCTTTGCATCCAACAGTTGCATTTCTTCCCAAAAACATATCAATGACATGTTTTTCAATTAAACAGTGTGCAAACCAATTACATGAAAGTTGCCATTTCTGTAAAAATTACATTGGATGCTTTGGCAAGATTCAACAAAGCTGATGAGTCACTTAAAAAATGTGCCTGTCAAATTAGATGTGGGTTAGATTATGTTTAAAGACAGGAGAGAGCTGTAAAAATCTATTATTCTGCACTACTTTCATAGGTTATCTAAATTATTGCTCCACTTTCAAGAAGTCAAAACTGAACCTACTACACAGACAGGATGGATTATACAAGAAAGATGACAGTGAACTTCAGTCAGCTGAGAAAGGTCCTAGACATACATCAAAACAGTTAGTGGCAATGAGCAGGACATGGTGGCTCATGCCTGTAATTCCAGCACTTTGGGAGGCTGAGGCAGAGGTTACAGTGAGCCAATATCATGCCACTGCTCTCCAGCCTCGGTGACAGAATGAGACACGGTCTCAAAAAAAAAACAAAAAACAAAAAACACTTGAGGACTATTATAAAAAGTGATGCAATGATATTGTATCAGTTCTATACAATGACCATTATATCATTTTCAAAGTGCTTTCATGCTTACCATTTTACTGACTGGACATCACAACCACCCAGTGAATTCAAAAATCAGAGAACCATACACTTGAGGAGAAACACAGAAAAAGAATATCTAAGCCTGGGCAACATGGCAAAATCCCATCTCTACTAAAAATACAAAACTTAGCTAGGCATGGTGGCGGGCGCCTG